>CM035420.1:186206379-186446379 GCA_020310875.1 Ceratopteris richardii
ACATTGATTCTTACTCTCACAATAGTATAGGACACAACAACTGATCTATTGAGATTGTTTGAATCACCACCTCAATTCCTAGTCTCTCAATAGTATAGGGAGTCTATAGGGACTATTGTGATTTTCTGATTCTTTAACTCTTACTCTCACAATAGTCACGTAGATTCCGATGAGAATACTTAGTGTAGGTCACAAGGTGTATAGAAACTATTGTGATTGTCTAATTCTTTGACTCTTACTATCACAATAGTCACTTAGATTCCAATGAGAATACTTAGTGTAGGTCACAAGGTGTATAGAAACTCTTGTGATTGTCTGATTCTTTGACTCTTACTATCATAATAGTTATATACAATCATGTGACAAGACTCATACATAGTATAGTGAATGTATATGAACTATTATAAATGTCTAATTCTTTGACTCTTACATTCTTAATAGTTACATAGATTCACTTCAAGATTATAATTACATTTTTCTATCTAATTATAAATCTACTTATTTAACTATCCATATGTCTATCATTTGTGTACACATTGATTTATTTATCCATACACTTACTGATAGTCCATTTTTTATTTTTGCACAAATGGTAGGTAAAATAAACAAGCAAGAGCGAAAATTTTTGGAAGAATTTGTGTGCTCCTACATGTATCAAATGAGAGAAGATGAAATCACTCTAGCCATGGACACATCTAATTACAAAGATTTCATTGCGCAATTATGTAGAACAACATTCATTAATACTGAAGATAAATTTGGCAATGTGTCAGGTGGAGCACAAGTATTAGATGAGCAAATGTCAAAAGAGCTTACACGTATAGTTGGACATATCATCAAAGTAGTAGAGTCATTGGCGATGGACACTACCACTATGCCCGAATTCATGGATAAAATTAATTTTATCGATTAACACTATCATACAATGAAGAGAGGAAAGCGATTAAAACCAGACATGATTGAACACCTTGTAGATCCAAATACAAGAGATACATATGTGAATATGGGAGATCAAACATCAAACAATCTTTGTTTGCTCCCATATTCCTCTATTCTTTTTGAAGGTGCAGCTCTCCTGGGGGAAGGACAATATGGAATGATCCATAAAGTCAAAATATCCCATCGAAGATTCATCAATGAAGTATCTGTTGCCAAGTTATTCAAATTACATGGTGCTGACATACAAACATGAGAGAATGAAGCTGTAAATGAAGCCACAATGTTATATGCATAGTGGAATTATTAATCCACTTGGATTAGCTAGGCACCATAGCAAAAGCCCGTGCCTTATTTTCCAATTTTGGAATGGTGGTACATTGGACATGTGGCTAGAAAGAATGAAGGAGTACCTAAACGTACCATGAAGTAGAGGCATGAAGGACACAGAAGGATACATAACAACCATGAAGATAAATATTTAAAAGCTAATCAATAGCTTATTATAAACAATATCATTTTACACACTTGCAATATATCCCACAACAATCTCCATCCAGGTAACATCTTGTTGCATTTTGAAGATCAGCATGCTTATATCGGATTATGGAATTTTGGTAGAGCGACATATTACCAACAAAAAAATATTTTCCAAATCTACCTAATTTAGAAATATCAACTAGAAATGAGTGGATTTGAAAGAACTCGTGGTTTGCAGCCGAATGTATATCCACTAGTCCTCCACCTTTCAATAAGAGTCAGGAGAGATTTACAATGTTGATACTCCTGTTACAACTCTTGAAATATATAGATTTCAATAGTTATCCCATTGATAAGAATGGGATTTACAAGTTCAAATATGCTTTAGAATTAGCTTCTGACAAAGATGTATCAAAAAGAGAAGATGCACATGAACTACTACGAGTATTCTCACATCTAACTCGGTATGGTTTAAAGATATCCATGAAAGATGGATTAAGACCATATTAAAAATGATATGCATTCATTTGAACTATCTCGATTGAATGTGATAGATTCATTTGCATTAAATGGAGTAAATGTTATGGATTCATTTGAATTATGTGGATTAAATGTTGTGGTATCTTTTGAGTTAAGTGGATGAAATGAAGTTAAATCATTTGTAATATGTGGTTTAGATAATGTGGATTTATTGTGGATTCATTTGAATTATGTGGAGTAAATGAAGTGGTATCATTTGAGTTAAGTGGATAAAATGAAGTGGATTCATTTTTAATATGTGGATAAAATGATATGGATTTATTTGAATTATGTGGATTAAATGAAGTGGTATCATTTGAATTATGTGGATTAAATGAAGTGGTATCATTTGAGTTATATGGATTAAATGTTATGGAATCATTTGAATTATATGGATTAAATGAAGTGATATCATTTGAATTATGTGGATTAAATGAAGTATTATTTGAAATATGTGGATTAAATGAAGTGGATTCATTTGAGTTATATGGCTTAAATTTTATGAATTCTTCTGAGATAAAATTAGTATTTTTGTTTTGTGGATTTGAGCAAGAATGCCATATGTGAATAATGATCTTGATCATACTGAATCTCAAAGGATTTTATATAAGCAGAATGCTCAATTTGCACAATCAAGATTAGCATTTTTATTCCATCAAGATTTAGATCCAGAGGGATTAAAAGGAGAAGCATTGTCAATGAAAGAAGTAAAAACGCTATATCCAAATCATTTTGTTCGTGATGTTCTCTTTCAGGTTATAGGAAGGGAAAAAGAAACAGTCACCCTTAAAGCTTTCTAACTTACAACATAAAGGATTAGCAAAAACTCTACTTCAATGCTTTGTGCAAGTTAAAAGATCATTACCAAATAACAATGAAATAGCATTATATTTCATTCAAAAAGTTTTTGTATAAGATACTCTTCATCGATGTGCAGCTTGGTATGATTGTCCGAAGAATGCAGGTATCGTTTTGGGTCATCCTCAAAATCGAGAAAAAACTTGTAATCAATGAAACGAAGGCCCTCTTCTTCGAAACTGGCCCTACATTTTGCTACCTGAAGAACATGATCTTATACATGATTTATCATCACAAGGAACAAAATTATACAATGAACCATTAACAACTTGCATTACAAAGAATAATAGATGATCAACAAAAGAGGTCAGGCATTGGTTGCCCTTTCTATGAAGTGCCATATTATTCCACACATCCGATCTACACTACTTCAAGAGAAGCTTAGTATACACTTGCTTCTTTGTATGATGTACATGATGAAACATGTGTTGCCTACTTGAGAAAGAAACTTGAAGATGTATGAATGGCTGTAAATGTTAGTGGATGTATATGTTACATGCATCAAATATTTGAGAGAGCAATTGGCAAACATTGATGAGATCATTCTAGATGCATCACTCATCTCTACACTACTCAAAGGATTTTCAGCGTCTTTTCAAATCTTTGCTATTAAACTTTGTTTTATTGCAAAGAAAAAAATCTGAATATGTATATTTTTGATGAGGTTGTGTCTCTTCTTTTGCAAGAAGGTCAATCAAGAGTGAAGAGAAGTGGTTTGCTTGAGGGCATGCAAGCACTTGCTATTACAGAAATCCAAGTATGGTTCAACTTTGGGTTATCAAAACCAAAGCCTCACTCTTCCTCTTCCACTTCTTCCTCTCTTAATGGTGATATGCAAAACAAAAATAGATGCAAGTATTGTTGAAAATCTAGACATACCATTCATGAATGTAGAAAACTTTCCAAGCAAAATGGAAAGAATAAATAATCTGACATGTCTACTATTGAGAATACATTGAATGCAAAGAATGATGAAGCTAATGTTGCTCAAGATATTTGTGCATGTGTTATTACATATTATGATTAATCATCACCATTCTACATGTATGAATATGAATGAGGCTTATTCAGATTGATTTTTTGATAGCTTTGTTTCAAAAACATATAACTTCATGCAAAAGATTTCTTGCATCTTTGAAAGATGCACCCAAGGGAGTACATGTTTTATGTGCAAACAATTCTTCTTACCATGTTATTGGATTTGGAGAAATTTAAGAATGCATTGTATGTACCTAGTATCACGAAGAATTTGATTTTGGTTCCTACTATTGCTAGTGCAAGACTTCATGCACACTTTTTTTATAACAAAATCTAATGTGCATGTTTTCAACAATGGCGATGTTATTGTGATGTCGGGGATTATATGCAATGGCTTGTATCCCTTGGATACATATACGCGAGTTTCCTCAAATGCCTTTTACACATACTTTTTCTATGGCTAAAATATCATTCTTGCATGCTCATTTTTATTTTGAACTTCAATAGTTTGTGTTACTTTCAAACCATATTATTATTGGTTTATCAACACAAGTCCATTTAAAAGCATGCATGTGAAGGTAGTACTCTTGGAAAAATGCATCATTCTCATTTTCCCAAAGATGGTGTTACTCATGCTACACAAAAATTACAACTTTTTCATAGTGATGTAAGACTCTGTCTTTTGTCAAGCATGTACATTTTGTTATCATCATTGATGATGCAAAAATCCATACTTGGGTGTATCTTATGAAAGAGAAGGAGGTATTCTCTTGCTTTAAAATATTTTATGGATGAAAATGTTTATGGAAATAATCTCTTGACTCTTTGCATAGATTATGGCATTGAATACATATCACATGAATTTGATGCTTTTCTTTGTGAAAGCGGCATTGTGCACCAATGTACAATTCCATATACACCTCAATAAAATGGTTTTGTGGAGCACAAGAATAACACACTTCTTGAAATGGAATGATGTATGGTTAAAGGAAAGCCTCTTTTGGATACGTTTTCAATGGAAGTGTGTAAGAAAATAACAACATAGTAGAATAGACTAGTATATAGAGTTGTGAGAAAATGACATTCAAAGACATGTGCACATTGAGAGATAGAGAACTCAAATTCTCAAATTGTCAAGAGTAATGTAGCTACAACAATGGTGTTGCCCATCCATGCACTCCAAATGTGGAGCTTAGATGATGATCTAGATACACTTTAGATGAAGGGTGTAATAAAGTAAGTCTATGATCCAAGGGTCTGGCCGGTTCAGACAGATCTGAAATCGGACACCGTTTGGTCATCCGTGTGTATGACCAAAGATCTCGAGTTTAGACTTACTAGGAGGTCTTGTGCTCTTGTGAACAAGTGATCCACTTAGCTTAGTGGTTAAGTCTCAAGGATGTGAAGGACGAGGTCTTGGGTTCAATCCCCATGAGGTACATGGGAAGAGTATTTTGCCCAAAGAGTTCTAGAACCTTCTAGAAGCATCCACTGGACACTTGGCACACATGTAGTTACATGGCTGACACTTGGATGATTAGCATCCACCTGCCCAAGAAGGCAGTCCCCTGGAGAGAGCTATATATAGAGGCATTTGGTTGGGAGGAGAGTCATCTCTCTAGTATGTGGTGGTCGTAATCCTTGTTCTATTGCATTGGTATCAGAGCCATCTCCATAGCTTTCATCTTCTTGCTCGGATTTTTGGCGTGCGAATTCTGCCCCCGCCCGCATTGAGATGCGTGTCGCAATCGTTCTCATGCTTTAACTTAGAGCAAAAGAGTACTAAAAGGAGTAATCATCTCTGTGTGCTGCCGTGGGATTCGAACCCCCGCCCATTTGTTGGGAGCGCTCTGTTCTAACCACAAGAGAGAACCGCCCGCGTGAAGACTTGTCCGCAGCAGACATTACTGATCGAAGCCGCCACTGAAGAACTTAATTTGAAGATCTAAAAGCATACAATCTGTGGTGAAGCAGAGGGAACTCGAACCCCCGCCCCCGCAGCTAGAGGACGCCCGCCTATCCATAAGGCGACAGCCGATTGACGAGAGGTAGTCTACAAAAAACTAATCTTCTGCTAGAATCTGGCGCTGAGGAAAGCTTCAATCAGAGAACAAAAGGACGTGCCGCGCGCTGCTGTAGCCGGGGCTTGAACCCAGACGGGTTGGAAAGGAGCCAGAAGATATAGCCACGCGCCCAGCCCGATTGTTTGTTCTATAGTGCAGAGCAAAATTTAGAGAAGCAGGACGCAGAGCTGAAGTAATAGCCCAATTCTCATCCATTCAAGGAGCCAAATCAGTTGCCGAACCCGAGAAGTATTCTGCTTCAGTTGTCGCAGAGTTTGATGGAAGTGGAGTTGTGGAGTGAAGATCCGGAGGCCTAAGTTAGTCGATATCGACGGACCAAGTCATCCAAGATTATTTCTTGATGAGGAAGCTTCAAGAATGGTGAATAGCTCCTCGCAAGGATCAAGAGGATGAATCACTCTTCCAAAGGATCAAGGGATGGACGAAGCTTTGATCAAAGCTAAGTATTTTCCAGTTTCTGCTTGGCCTTAATGCTTGATTTATCTTGTTTTCATTATTCTACACTTAATCATAGATGCACATTGAAATAGCCAAGATTTCAATTGATTAAGTCTAGATTAGAATAATGAATTAATCCATTTCTCATTCCAAGCATTAGTTTGCATTAAGGAAAGACTTGATTTCAAAAAGATCCTTGTGCATCAAAGAATGTATTTTGGTAGTTTAAATACATATTTCCTTTCCATTGAGTAAGTTTTCTATTGCACTTCAAGGGTATTTTTTTATATCATAGTGCATTAGGACAAAGGAAAGGATATACATGCATCCGGATTGCATGATATACATTCTTAGTACAAGGAAAAAAATCGTGCATCAAGTTCATGCATGATTATTGTATTAGTTTTTGAGCATGCAAAGAACATGCATGCATACGCATGTGAACATATGCTTTTGCATGTAGATACATGCATTTGCATGGAAGAATGGAATGCTGTTTGCAAGTAGATATGAAAATGTACTCTCTTAGTATTTAGCTTACTTTGTAAAGCTCGCAGTTTGACATTAGGGAAGACCAAGGACTAGTTAGTTGCAAAGACATACTAGTTCTAGTTTGCAACTCAAGTATTTAGTCAATTTCTTCCCAAGTCGATACTCTACTATCAAACATAAATACTTAATGAGAATTAAGTATGTTAGATGTCTTGTTAGTTATGAGTAAGCACTAAGAGAAAGTTAAGTAATAAATTTCCTTGATGACCAAGAAAATTTAATTACTTGCAAACTCTTTTGTGATGTATGATGACTCTAAGTCCTGGATGTACTTAGAAAGTCATGCGGATAAAGCTTTAGTTGATTAGTTATATATTTTATGTAACTTCTCAAGCATCCCAAGGTTGGATGAGAACATCAACTATATTTCCAAAGTTCCATGAGCACTCTTCTATTCAGAAGATTTCGAAAGTTTTAAAGAAGTTTCTTGTGGTTTCAAGATTTGTATCTCATGATGAAACCTCGGTAAGTAACTTTTTGGAATAGAGATATGAAATAGTCAAGCCTTCTACTTCATGTGAGATCATTCTCCTACCATGTTTAAGATGAATTTATTTTTGGGAAGGTAGATGTTCCAAGTAGAGGATCTTAATTGATTCATGAACTCTTCCCAAAATACACATAAATTCATATTATATGATAGGTCCAAGGAATGATGCAGGCAAAACCTCTTTAGGATATAAATGTTTTGCCAAGATATAAAGGTACCAAGCTTTTATAAATTTTCATCCCAAGGGGTGATGGAAATCAAAGGTTAAACCTCAACATCAATTGATCCTTGATATCCATAAAAGGATGTTAGATTCTATAATTGCATCTCTGGTAAATGATGCAACTAGCTAAGCAATCTTTAGGAAATAATATAAGTTCCTAAAGACTTGAAGCAAGTGTGAACTTTTTATTTAGGAGTAGAAAGTTCCAAGAAATGGATCTTGAATCCATGAACTTCTCCTAAACAAGTTATAAAGTTCAAAGTGTTCATAGTTGCATTACTATTGGATCAATCATCAATAGATGCTTGGACTTTAAACATAATTTTGATTGGTGAAATATGTTTAAAGGACTCTAGTAACATCTGAAGATTGACCAATAATAATGAGTTTTGTATCAAACTCAAGAATAGAAGTCGATATCACATAAATGAAAGTTCAACTTAAACTTTCATACTGGCAAATGTGATATTTCGTCTCTAGTTTGATACTCAGGAAATAAATACAATTGAATCAGTAAATTTTTTGGATATTATTTGAAAGAAGTTCTTTCAAATGTTCTTTTTACAAACGATTCCAAGATGAATCATTAGACTGGAAAGCAAAAAATTCCAAGATGAATCATTTGCTTCAAATTATAGCCTAGTATTACTTGATAGGAATCAAAAAGTTCTTGAAAGAAAAATCTCCCCAGACGTGAGACTAGCATCTTTCAAGAAAAGTTATAGAGTAAGTAGTTCCCAGTAAATCCCTAACCACTAGAAGTGGTATTTCAAGTCCTATTTGTGATATAACCTAAAGGTATATCAAAGATTCTTAGCTTTGGAATCTGAAAAGCATTAGAAAATGCTTGGACTTATGAGGGAAAGATCTCTAAAATCCTGCAGGTAAGCAAAGAAGCTTAAGATAGTTTAAGAGATCTTAAAGATAAAGACTAAGTCTTTTTATCGCAAGATCAACCAGACTTGATCAATCTTGGCCATGAATGTCCAAGTAATGTGCGATTAGAACTACTTTGTAGATTGCCCAAGTATTGGCAA
Organism: Ceratopteris richardii; assembly: GCA_020310875.1. Classification (NCBI taxonomy): domain Eukaryota; kingdom Viridiplantae; phylum Streptophyta; class Polypodiopsida; order Polypodiales; family Pteridaceae; genus Ceratopteris; species Ceratopteris richardii. The sequence goes on from CM035420.1 coordinate 186,214,975, forward strand.
TAAAATTCCTTTTGGGAATTATTCACTCAAGTTCCATTTATTCGATGGAAAACTGTGAAAAAGAGTAAGTTGTTCCAAGTCTGAACAGAGTAAAGAAATTCCAAGAATGTAGTCTGCAACCGTGAAAATGGTAATTAAGTCTGTGGAAGGTAAAACATAAGTGTTTACCTATCCTTAAAGAGATTTTGGTACAAATCCAGAAAGCATGAGCGGATGCTTAAGACTTAAGCAGTAAAGAGATTCCTAAATAAAGTCCCCGGGGTAGGTACCTAAAGCAACAGTAAAGAAAGGAATCTAAAGACAAGAAGTCAAAAGCTCTTGTCGCTACAAAATTGGTCAAGGGTAAACCAATTGAACTTGAATTCAAGAAAATTCAAGTACTTGGAATTCTGATTGGTTTTCATTTGAAAGCCCTAGTAAAGAAGAATTGATATTCTGTCATGAGGTTTTCAAGTTTCCAAGGCAAAGCACATGATTATGAGGTGATCATGCGAAGGAATCAAAACCTAGAAAATCTAGTTAGAGGTAATGCCTGAAACTTCCAATTTTTGTAAAAGAATTCAGGTACTCTATCAAGAGATGTTTAGACTTTAGGATAAGAATCACCCACACATTAATGTGAATATAAAATAGGGTGGTATGGGACACCAGATTTTATACTCAGATTGATGTAGGAAAGATGGAATGGGACATCGGACCGTGGGATGATGATTATCTTTTAGTCCTAGTTTGGATTTTGAAGTTAGGTTTCATCCTCAAGGGAATTAAGACTTCAAGGAAAAGTTTAATTCGTAAAGGATGAAAGTAGTATCTTACGATACTTCAAGGTAACTTCAAGATTAAGGAAACTGAAGATATGAAGTAAGTAACTTCCAAGATCTTCATAGAACACTTCAAGTTTAAGTGTTATTGATCAGAAATATTTGATAAATTTCTGAAAGAAGTTGGACTTTGATTTTGAGTTGATCTTTTCAACTAAAGATTTAATTGACTAAGTCAAGTATCAAGTTCCTAGTGTAACTTGATAAATTCACTCTTTTAGACTCAAAGAAATGCACAAGAATTGCATTCATGATTAGGAGTCAAAAAGACTGAATGTGACATGAACTTAGTCTCAAGTGAAGCATTGTTTGAAAACTAAACTCATCGATAGAACCTTAGTGGGTCGACACACTGATATTGGTTACCACACTAGTATCTTGTGGTTGGATGATGTTTTTGATTTTCTTTGTATCTTTCTGAGAATCCAGCTTATTTCTCTGAAAGATAAAGACAATGCTTCAATATCTTGTTGAAATAGATCTTTGAAAAGTAAAAAAGTCCTGAGTCAACTAGAATTTGACTCATAGCAAGTTTATGTATGTTCGAAGTTTGAATTGGTTGTACAGAGTCTTAGTTATTTCTTTCCGCTTTCCAAATCTTTTGAAATTGACTCAGATATGGTATCTGATTCCTTTTGCAAAAGACCAGGGTTAGCCGGTTAGAATAAAATAACTAACTTGAACATCCTAGATAGATGTTATGTACAAGAACCTTTTCAATCTTCAAAAGATGATAAGTCTAAGTGGACTTATTCATTTGAGTTTGCTTCAAGTTATAGCATAAATGATTTCCTGGAGTCCAGTATACTCTAGAATAGGGAAGTTAGGAATTGCTCATCAGATTGACAATTCCCAAGAACTTTCAGTTAAAAGTCTTTGAAAAAAGTCCTAAGTTGGACAATTTTCATTTTGAATTTGAATTGGTGAAGTTAGTATGGTTGATTCCACCGAAATGGTAAACTTTCTCCTACAGTTTACAAAGGATTTTTTCAACTCATTGGGACAAAGTAGTCCTCTAGTCGGGTGAAAAAATCAAGTATCTGTTGGATCAAAGTAAACCATTGTATAAACATCCAAGTTAGATGTTTGAGACAACCAAAACTTCAAGTTCCCCAAAACAAATTCAAGTGAATCAAGAATTCTTAAAGTCTTGCAAGGGATAAGAATCCCACCTTAATTACTAAGCCCATGCACCAGTTATGCCTAGAAATGGACTAGTAATTTGAATCCACCTAATTCACATGTTTGTGCCTAGATCGCACATCCAGAAACTGTGAATTAGCCAGGGATGTCATTAGATCCACCCTTATTATTCTTCACTAGTTTGTACTTTGTCCCGTTTATCAAAGTGCAAACCTGGATAGTGTTTTGAATCATTTGGGCAGGGATGCCACCACAGAGATGAGACATGTTCTTCCAGTTCTAGAACATGACCATGTTCTTCCAGTTTTAGAACATGAGGCTCGGGGGTTGCCTATAGTATGTATATAGCTCTATTTTCGAGGACGAAAATCTTTTCCAAGGGGGGAAGAATGTAATAAAGTAAGTCTATGATCCAAGGGTCTGGCCGGTTCAGACAGATCTGAAATCGGACACCGTTTGGTCATCCGTGTGTATGACCAAAGATCTCGAGTTTAGACTTACTAGGAGGTCTTGTGCTCTTGTGAACAAGTGATCCACTTAGCTTAGTGGTTAAGTCTCAAGGATGTGAAGGACGAGGTCTTGGGTTCAATCCCCATGAGGTACATGGGAAGAGTATTTTGCCCAAAGAGTTCTAGAACCTTCTAGAAGCATCCACTGGACACTTGGCGCACATGTAGTTACATGGCTGACACTTGGATGATTAGCATCCACCTGCCCAAGAAGGCAGTCCCCTGGAGAGAGCTATATATAGAGGCATTTGGTTGGGAGGAGAGTCATCTCTCTAGTATGTGGTGGTCGTAATCCTTGTTCTATTGCAAAGGGCTTACTAGTGTGCAATGTTGTGTAAAGCTCAACTTGGGCCATGCTTATATAGGTAGTGAGTATAAATAAACATAGTTGGGGGATACAAAATAGTCAACAAAATATACAATCCAACAATATCTCCATGACCAGAAGTCATATGTCTCCTACAGATTGAGGGGATAGGACCCTCGCACCCCATAGAAAGGGACAAGCCTCCCTCTATACTCCCCCCATCAAAGTTTTATGAATGTTCACGCATAAGTACATGATCATCATGTGATGCGCTCGATTTTCCTAGTATGTATAACTAGAAGCACTATTGCATATCAAGGATTGTCTCATATCCATTGGTTGTTCAATGTTATGCCATGCTATGCAGTACAAGAGCGTTGATTATACGAAAAAACAATGATGATTTCAACAAGGCGATTAACTTAATAGCTGCGTATTTCTGTACCCATAAGAAAGTACCTACTATACAATGTCTTATTTATACTAACATATACAATAGCATGATATATGCATCTTCCACATTAGAAGATTGAGCTCTGATCATCTCCTAATGGTCTGTTAGATTTGAAACCATCTGCAAGTCTATTTACTTCTGTTTCGATTGCACATATGTCATCTCTTTTATCTGAGTGTGAACTCTGCGGAACAAGTTAAGCATCAAGCGAGAGATCTCGGAGGGCAGATTCAGATGAAAGAATAGGAGGGAGCCCCTCATGCATGATTAAGTTTCATTCACACCAGTCAATGTGGTGTTTGTAGTTACAAGAACGCCTTGGTTTTCATGCTTTGAACTCTTTTTGTACGGCCAGTCAACCGTGCACTGTACAGTCGTGAAGAGGCTGAATGGTGTGTGTAAATAACAGTGTCTTCTTGATGTATGTAATCAAGACCATGTATGGCTACGAGAATTTTACCACTATGATCAAGTCAATAGCAAGTTGATCTTGAGGATGCTTATCATTATGATACATGATTTACACTACAACATATGAGGGGCATACCGACGCTGCCTATACCGACGGTCACTCTTGGCATCGATATAAACATTGGAAAAGTCCACTTAAAGATATCGACGGTCAAGTGACCGTTGGTATGACCATTTAAAATGGATCGTCAGGATGTCTCACGATCGTCGGTATGCACATCAGTATGAGCGTCACTATATACGTCAGTATAAGCATCGGTAATTTACTAGAAATTTCCGACGCCCATACCGACGTATATACCAAAGCCGTGTTTTAAACATACCGGGAACCCGAGACCAAAAGTGAACATTTTGTGCGTGTTTGAGTATGGGTTGCCTTCTGTCGAACTTGCGTGCGTGAACGAATTGTGACCTACATTATCTTGTGCACACACACACACACAGATCTCTCTCTCTACACACACACACCTACTCTCTCTCTCTGTTTAGATCTCACATCTTGGTAAGTGGTGTGCCTACTCTTAGCCTTTGTCTTTCTCTATGCTTTAGGTCTTATAATTTCTTTTCTCTTTGATTTTGCAGAAGTTCTTTGACATCGATTCTTTGGAATTCGATGATAGACGACATACATGACACTTTGATGTCAATGATCCAAAAGAGAGACTGGTGTAGCTCAGTGATGAGTAGCACCTCCTTTAATGTCAATCCGAGAAGACATGAGGATGGTATGAAGACCTCGAGCGAGTGAAGGCACAAATGTGTGAGTGAGAAGCACACTAACATGCACACACATACACACACACGCACACACACGGCAAGAACAAAGAGAGTAAGACAATGGAATCACTTTTATTGCAACAAAGTTCTCATACAAGCTCAAAACTACAAGAAGCTACTCCAAAAATGAGCTCTCTAGCTCTATTTATAGTTTTTGCCTAGCTTTGGCCCTGTCCAGACCTAGTGTCCGGCCTAGTTAAAAATTAGGTTCTAGGGTTTATTTGAGGGCTCAAACGAGATCTAAAAAATATGAAAATTGGCAGGCAACTACTTCTAAGGCTCCTCAAGCTCGAGGACTCCTCGGCTTGTACAAAATGGAGCTACAAAAAGGTGAAAATGGTATTTACAGGGGTTTTTAGTGATGAGAATCACTTTAAAATGATGTAAGGGTTTTGAAAAAAATGAAGGGTTGCCTTAGTGCTAGATCTGCATGTGTGTCCGTACTTGCTTCTTCCCGTATACTGTCAACACTCTCCCCCCCTAGAGTCTGTCGCCTCTGACAGACCTCTGCTCCACTGTTTGATCGATGTACTTCTGCAAGAGGTCGGTTGCCAATTCTTGTTCTTTTATACGTAGTCCCCGGACCAAATCGCTCTAGAGGGCATCCCAATTCACGGCTCCAGGCATGTTAGGTTGTGGCATAGTGTAGAGCTCTGAATGCATTGTTTGCTCGCACGCAAATAGTTGCAGCAGGTGGGTTGGTCGTGGTGCAAATACCTCTGAATGTGCTTCCCAAAATCCCGTGGTGAACATGTCGTCGAAAGTTTGCTTATAGCAGGCAGGGAGATATCTGATGCGTGCGTGCCATGCATAAGCAACTCGTATGCTTGGGGTTGTGCTCATATCATACAGGAGGTCATAATTACCATTGATGAAGCCGAGAATCGGAGGCTGAATGTTACATACGTTGCGGAAGGTTTTGAGCACAACCTGCATCATATCAAATATCTTGAGTAGCATCTGTGCAGCTACATCTGGCATGGAGTGGAGGCGTGGAAGCCAATATCGGATGGTAGCCATCATGTACGCTGTTGTAGGTGGGCCTGTCGGTGGTGCGATTTTGGGGTAGTTCAGCCACTGTTTGCAATTCACATTGTTCTGAACCTTGATGGCGAATGCTTTCCAGGAGCGTCTTCTTTGTACCGGTCCAAAGCATGGGTTATATTTTAGATGCATGGGAGCATGATCCCATGTTCGTAACATTTCCGGATAGGTCTCCAGTAACTTTTGCCTCCATATGGGCTGGAATATGGCCCCTTTTTTGGCTGCCTCTGGGATGTCCTCGGGTTCGAACTGTGTTGCGAAAGAGGGATACTTGTTGGTTATGCGTTTGATCTCAGCATTGTAGTCCGCCAACAATACAAAATAAGGTTTATATTGTAACTCTGAGCTAGTTATCAACCGCCTAGGAGCCAAGTTCGAGAAATATTCAGACTTGAGTATGGTCTCCTCTATGGTTTTCATGGCTAGCATCTGGGTTGCAACCCACTCTTCGTGAGTGTGGCCCATCTCCTCTACATGATTCATCCATGCTGACGGGGGTTCCTCATATGTATCCTGTCCCTCTTCAGTGATCCTGCCACCTGGAAGAGGTTGTGGCTCATAATTATCTTCGAATGTTTCTTCCACCGGAATGGCAATGGTCTCCTCTTCACTTGGCTGATCAGGTGGGGAGGGAGTTCGTTCATATTGTAATAATTTAATTTTTAACTCGGCCACCTGCTGACGTAGCTCTCGTACTTCATTGGTTACTGATAATTCCGGCTCTGGTGAGGTTGCAGCGTTGGCCATCTCTTTAGGTTCTCGTTGGTGTGGTGCAGGCACTTGGGATTTTTGTAGGTCTTTGACTTGGTCAGCAAGCTGATCATGTGCTTCTAAGAGATTGGCATAGGTTTCCAATATTTGTTGTATGTTTTCTGAGGGGATGGCTTGGAATTTAGTAGGGTCGATGGGTGCTCCCGGGGTGTTTTCCATGGCCGCTTCTAGGTTCTCCTGGTTTTGTTGTTGTAGCCTTCTGTTCTCTTCTTGAGCCGCTGCTAGATGGCGACGTAGTAGAGCCATGTTGCGTTGAAGTCTCGCATTGCGGCCCATTTGTTCTCTGAGTTGTTCTTCCATAGCTTTGCCTGTCTCTGCATACTTAGCTTCGAGTTCTGTCTTCGATTGTTGGAGGTCAGTCACCTGGTGTTGTAGTGTTGTATTACCTAGTTCCAAGGCATCGACTCGTGCCTGGAGTTGAGCCGAGAGATTGCACAGCTCTGTGTTATTTTCTTCTAATAGCTTATACTCTTGCTTAAGCTGAGTGGCCGCTTCAACCATGGTGTCTAGTGCATTACTAAATGATGTGGATGCATGGGTAGAGGTGGAACATGCAAAGGGTCGGGAAATGGGGAAGGGGAAAGTGGATGATGTGCCTATGAGTGAAGTGAGATGTGATGATGGTGGAACAGACGTGGCGGTGGGTGCTCCTGTGGATGGTGAAATATCCATGGGGTCGGATGTGATAGTGTGTGAAGTGTGAATTGTGAATACGGGAACGGTAGGTGGTGTGTTAGTGGTGGCAGTGAATGTGGGGGAGTGGGGTTGGGGAAGGGACTTTTTATTATAATTCTCCACCTGTTGGAGTATATTTACAAGGTTTGTCCAGAATGACGGTTGTGTGACTTGGGTTGAGCCTGAGGCAGTTACAAGGGAAGTGGTGGATAGGGTTTGGGAGAGGGGAAATGTCAATCATGGTCAAACGATTACAAAAGATGATGCCAATATGCCAAAAAGTGCATATGTAATATATTGTAAGACTTAAAAATATATCTTCAAGACCTAAAAATAATGAAAAAATTTAGCATACATCATTTGTGAATGTGTTCAAGTGAAGTTTCTTCAAAAGCCATCTTGATTTGCAAGATATCTCTTCTTGAAGATAGTTGTCAAAAATTGTCAAAATTTGTAGACTTGCACAGAGCTCAAAAGATAGATAATTTTAGAAGTCTCTTTGGATAGTATCAAAATTAGATCTTATCTCTTTGAAATAAACCATTCTAAATCCAATTCAGATTTTCTAAGAACAGGTTATATCCTCTAGAAGTGTGATAAGTCAAACTAATGAATAGGTGGAGGTGCTAGAAAAAGAGAGAAAATGTGATCTTTCAAGTGCCCAAAGACACTCTTCCATAAAAGGGAGTCCTAAATTTATTTCCATAACCTGATAAATTCTTAAACATTTTTTTCAAATTCTTAAATCTTTTTTTCTCATATCTTAATCTTTTCCCAAAAAGAGGCATAAACAGAGATTTTTTACTTTCTTGCAAAAACGGTGAATTAGAGGTTTTGGTAAGTTTTTAATCCTTCTTCTTATATATTTCTTTGGATCTTAATTCCTTATGATAGTACACATTTAATGTCTTTACCAAATTTTTATGAAAACCCTCTTTAAGTCTATATTTTATTACTTCCAAAATGGAGATTTACTCCAATTTACACCTGAAATTTAAACCAAAAAGAGTGGAAAGGAGAAGTTTCAAAGTAAAAAATATTTCTTCAACTCATCCATTTATGAAGCCAATGATTCCGCTAGAAAACACTCTCTATATGCAACCTTTTACCTCAATAGAATACTCTCAAGCTCTCTCTTTTACCTCTCCCAAAATGGGGATTTATAATGTTTTAGCCCATAAAACTAATGCAAATGAAGTCGAGGGGTGATTAGGAGGTGGTAAATAGCTCCATTATCTTAATATTCTCATGAATCATTGACTCCTGGCATGGGATTTCATTCTCTAATCTCTTTGAGTATAATCTTTTATTTTTAAATTCATGCATATTACCCTTTATCTATCTTCTCCAAAAGTGCAAGCTGAGTAGAATCAAGAGTTTTAACAGCTTGAAAATCACTTGACATACTCTAGTTATGTAGGAGTATACCCAAATTTTCACCCAAATAAAGTCTCTCCATCTAGCAAACTCTATCATTTCCTCTACCATTTATAGAGACTCTTGTATCCTTATAGAAGTACATAGTTCATAAAAATTCTCCTTGTAATGTCCCAATTGGATGTCCGAGTTGAAGGCTTCAAAGTGGATTTTACTCGAATTTAAAATAAAATATATACTTGTATATGTCCATCGAGCTTGGTCCTCAACTGCTCAACAAGAGCTGCAGCATATATCCCACATAGTGGTTTTCTCAATTTCTACTCCCCGCATACCCATGGGCCTTGACTTTTTTTTAATATAAAGGAAGTTCGGCATAAGCCTACTCTCCCGGACTTGAATTAAATAAAGAAAAGTACAAGAGAAGGGGAATAGTGCCCACGGGACCCCCCAAATCCCACAAAGCAGGGGAAGCTTTTACAGAGCTTAGATGACATTACAAAGAAGGTTAATTACCCTCTCATCACCCTCATGTGGGGCCCACTTAGGTTTAAGCTTGTTATCAATCAAAAGGAGTATTTGATGATGCCTAAAGGGGGGTGATTTTTTACAGTTGACAATCCTTTTGCCAAGGAGGAACAGCGATTTCTCAATTGACCACTCCTTGGGGGAGTCACCGAAGTTGAAAGCACATCTTTCCCACCAGATTTTCCATAGGACCTCCCCTCTGATGGCGTTCCAGAGAGTCGCAGAGCAGCCGATCGCTTCTCCCAGCAGGGCTTGCTGCCAACTGAGACGTTTTTGAAGTCTAATTCTCTTCACTCTCCTCTGGTTCATTCCCCCGTTCTTCTTCCTGATTTTGTGTGCTAGGACCATGAGTATGTGGTGCCTCTTCTCCCAAATGTACCCTGCTTGTCTCGCCCTGTGGATGTTCTCCTTGGAATGATGATCCCGGATCGGCATTGTCAAGAAAATCTTCACTATCAGATAAGTGGGCCGTCTGCAGGAATCTTTCAAAATCAAAATTGGGATCCTCAGTTAAAGCGGCCATAGATGCAAACTCGGCCTCAGTAGGTAGTGGAGGGGCGGATGGGGTGGGTTGTACCACGTCCCCTGCTTGAACTCCTTGAAGATGGATCGTGAAAGGTGCGACCTGGGCTTCTTCTCTGGGGGAAGCTTCGGTCGTGGCCTCGTGAGGGATCATTACCTGGGAGAGTGATCCACGCATTCGTTTCGCAGGCTGGCTCCCTGACTTCCGTCCTTTGAAAAACTCCAGCTGTGAATATTTTAGGGCTCTAGCAACCGGCACGTCATATGCAAGACATCGATAGATAATCCTTGTAAGCGCACAACAACCATGTAGAGTAGGCTTCCTCACACCCCGCTTGCCTGCTTCATACACTTGGTCCAAGATCCATACAGGCATCTTAATGGGCAAGCTTCTAGTCTCTGCTAGATATAACCCATACCATATTTTCTTGTGTGGTTGGGTGAAGACCGACCAATGAGAGTGCCCTTTTACTCTTTCGGTTAGGCCATTTGGTGGATCTGGAATAGGAATTCTCCGCACGTTCACGAACTCTTCAGGCCAAGCTGTTGGTGGCGCCTCCACCGGCATGGCATCCCAATTGATTTGAGCACCAGAGCCTGCCTGAGAGCTTGTGCCTGCTGCTGTTGCCATGAGAGTAGGTTGCTTATCTGCTGGAAGAAGAAAGGCACATTAGTGTTGCATAGGAAACAAGATGTAATGGTGTTCCCTTCACAATACTAACATGACAATCCCGGATGTCAGTGGTTAGTGGTAAAGTGTTTGTGATAGGTGTGAGTGGTGATTAGAGGTCAGTGTCATCCTAGATGCATACTTTGGTTATGCAATGGGCTCAGAATGCTCCTGTGTTAGAGTGGACGGATTTACAAAATTGGGTCATGGGGTTTGATACACAGTTTAATTCTCCAAACTTTGATAGAGGATTCGTAGCTCTTAGAACTAAAGACAGGTGAAGATTTCTGGATGAGAGTGTGATGTATTTGGGACCTTTTGGGTACCCATTTCCAGACATTCCTCGATGTGACTGAGTGTGGGTCAGAGTGGTATTTAGGTAGAGTTCCTGCGTTGTTAGTCGAGAGGACTTGAGAGTGTTGAATTATGCCAGTAACTAGAGTTGGAGCTATTTGGGCTCGTAAACAGGCCTTGGGCACCCATATGTGTCTAGCATTGGGGCTAGCCTTCCTTGACCGCTTAGGGACCCAAATAGATGTGGTGTGCCTAGGAGGTTTCCTAGGGTACTCCTTCACTTGTGTCCGTGATGGTGTGGCTTGTTTGTTGTCTCCTCGAGAGTCTGCTATTAGAGTTGTGGGTTTTCCATCCTTGCGTATCCAGATCTGCTTCGCACCACGAGGTGCTCCGTGTTGCACGGGTTGGCGCTCCTGCCTCTTGATCAGCGGCCTCCTTCGTGTCGAGTGATGTTCGGTCTGCCCGTTTAGAATCTTCTTTGGATCAATTGGGAACTCCTTATTGGCTCCTGTACCTTCAGTAAGATTGACAATCCTCTGCACCATAGAAGTTTGGACAAGAACAACAGTGTTATCTTCATGTGGATTCTTGGAGGGACCAGGAGTTGGTGCCTGTTCTATTGGTTTGAGTGCTTGATTTTCTAATTCAATCGTGAGACGGCTTTGGCCTACCCAGGCCTGAAGAAGTCCACTTCTTAGGTTGAGGTTGACTGCGAGATCGTAGATCCAGTCTTGGCCCAGGACCAGAGGTTCGGTCAGATCCTCGTCTTCACACACTAGCACTTTTGCTGGCATGAGGACCTCTTGTATGTAGAGGGGAAGATCCACCTCTCCCATGCAAGGGGTTTCAACACCTCCTAATCCTATCAGATATGCTTCTAGGGGTTTTACCTCCAATTGCAGCTGCTGGCAATAAGAAAGCCGAACTGCACTTGTGGCTGCTCCTGAATCAATTAAAGCTCTCACGCTTGTTGTGCTGTCTCTTTGTCCTATTTCTAGGGTCACAAAAGGTCGTCGATCCACTATCTTATGGGTACGTTCACCTGAAGCCTCACACATGGCCATGTGATAGCCTGGAGACTCTTGAGTGTCAATCATAGGCTGATCCCTCCCTTGTCTCCTCAACTTCATTCGTCTGATGTGCTCTAAGGCCTCTGCATGTGCTTCTTCTCGAATTCGTTTTTCCTCCTCTTTACGTTGCTTAGCAGTATTGAGTCGACTTAGCATTTCCTCCGTGAGGGGTTCATGATACAACTTGACTCTGCATCCGCTAATATAGTTTGGGAGAACATCACCCTCTAAAGTGGCTAGTTGTACTGCTCCACTCGTGGAGATCCTATTGATGATCATAGGTCCGTAGCCTCTCTTTTCTAGCTTCCTTGCGTGTCGTTTCAATGTGTAGACTAAAACTAGATCTCTTTCTTTCAAGCCCTTATCCTTCACATGGGCATCAAAGTATGCCCTCTGTCTCTTCTTAGCTGCATATATCCCTGCAGCTGCTCTCAGTCTTGTTTCTCCTAATCGTTCAAGGTCAAAAAGTCTAGAGAAGAGTTCATGACCCGTCCATTCGTGCTCTTGTGCTACTTTCAATGTAGGTATTAAGAAGTCCAAAGGTAGCACGGCGTTTTGGCCAAATACCATCTGAAAGGGGGTGGCTTGGAGTACCGTTTTGTAGGCGACTCGGTATGCCCAAACAGCATGGTGTAGTTGTTTGTCCCAATCAGAGCGTTTATTGTTCACTAATTTTGTCAATACATTGCATAGGATCTTATTGGTGCTTTCGGCTTGCCCATTGGCTTGAGGGTGATAGGGGGCAGACTTCTTATGCACTACCAAGAATTCTTGGAGCATATTTTCAATAACTTCATTCAAGAAGTGAGTGCCTCTATCACTAACTAGCTCTATAGGTAGCCCGTATCTTGTGAATACATTCTCAAACAAGAATTTAGCAGTTGTCTGAGCGTCGTTCTTCGTTGTGGCTTTTACCTCTACCCACTTGGTTAGATAGTCCGTGGCAACGATGATATACTCAGCGTGGGAACCCTTAGCTGGGGGATTGATAGGACCTACAAAGTCTATTCCCCACTTAGAGAATGCACGTCCGCCCATCATGGGTTTCAGTGGCATCTCATCTTTGCGTATAGGATATTGGCTTCGCTGACAAATCTCACACCTCTTCACATAGGTATGTGTGTCCATGTGAAGGGTGGGCCACCAAAATCCTGCAAATAGGATTGCTTTGATCACCCTATCTGGACCAAAGTGTCCTCCTGCTACACCCTGGTGAGCAGTTTCCAAGATCTTTAGATATTCATTCTCATGAACACATAGTCTCACGTAACCATCTTTTCCGTGCTTGTATAGATTATCACCAATGAGTGAGTAATCTAGGGCCTCTTGTTCTAGACTTCTTTGTCTCGTCAGGGTCATATCGTGAGGGAATGTTTTCGTCCTCAGAAACGCCACTAGTGCCTCGCTCCAATCTGGCACTAGAGACACGCGATAAAGGGTGGCATGTTCCACTGGTGGCTTAGTGCGACAAATTGGGCATTCCTTGCACATTCTATGGACTTCTGCTTCCATAGTTGGCCAGTACACTCCAAGTCTCCTCAATGTTTGCAGGGTTCGTTGTTTTGAGTAGTGTTGCTCTAATGCACCTACATGTGCTAATTGCAATCACTTCGCGTGCTCGTCCTCTTCCACACAACAAGCCAAGATCCCTTGATCCGTGTGCTTGTACATACTTCCTGCCATGATGTGATACTTTTGGGCTTTTACAACCTCTCTATCCTGTGTGGCCATTACTGAGTGGTTAGGCCCGTAGGTTAACACTGGCACTAATGGCTTAGCCCACTGCGGTACCACTTCCAAGTTAAACAAGTAAGCATCAGGTAAGTCATCTGACACTCCTTGTGGGGCTTCTCCTGATGTGAGCCTTGAGAGATGATCTGCTCTTAGGTGAGTTCTGCCTTTTCTCACTACTACCTCAAAGTCATACTCCATTAGTAAGAGAAACCATCTTACTAATCTGCCTGTATTACATGGCTTGTTTACGAGGTACAGTAGAGCTTGGTGATCAGTAAAAAATTTGAACTTATTTGCAAGCAAATAATGTCTAAATTTCTTAACTGCATATACCATGCCTAAGCCTTCTCTCTCAGTAGTGGTGTAATTTCGTTCAGCTGCATTCAATTGTCTACTGGCATAGGCAATTGGGAGATCCATATTACCTTCACCAGTAGGTTGTGCGAGTACACATCCAATAGCGTAATTGGATGCATCCACATGAACATGGAATGGCTTGTTCCAATCTGGTGTGGTAAAGATTGGTTCTGAACATAATCTTCGTTTAAGCTCCTGGAAGGAATTCTCACATTCATCAGTCCACTCAAAGTTAGTCACAAGTCCGTACATGGGCTTTGCAATGACAGCATACATGTGAATGAACCGGCGGTAGTAACCACAACGCCCCATGAAAGCTTGTACTTCCTTGACATTCCTTGGCCTAGGTAGCTCTGCTATGGCTCTCACTTTCTCTTCATCAGTGGATATGCCATTCTTTGACACTATGTGTCCTAGAATCTTGCCTTGCCTGACCATAAAGACGTACTTTTCTGGGTTCAGGCAGACTTGATATTCTCTACATTTGTCAAAGATTTGTCTGAGTTCGGGAATATGGGTTTGCCTAATGTTGGAATGAGCACAAAGATCATCAACATAGACTTCTAAGTTCTTCCTCAGGAACTCTTTAAACACATGGCACATCAGCCTTTGGAAGGTAGCTGGTGCATTGGTAAGCCCAAATGGCATTACTCTAAAAGCAAAAATGCCCCATTCAGTGGCAAATGCCGTCTTATGCTGATCTTCTGGAGCTATGGCTACTTGATTGTAGCCCAAAAATCCATCGAGGAAGCTGTACACTTCTTTGCCTGCTACTCTTTCTAAGAGATGCTCTGTGATAGGAAGCGGATAGTTATCTCGAATTGTGGCTGCATTAACCTTCTTCAAGTTAATGCACACACGCAGCTTTCCGTTTTTCTTGGGCACCACTACAATGGGGGATACCCACTCAGTGTGCTCAATTTCATAGATAAATCCAGCTTCAACTAGTCGATCTATCTCCTCTTTGATCTTGGCAGCATAATTATCGTTATATGTATATGGCTTTTGCTTAGAGGGTTTGGCATCTGAGGTCATGGGGATAGTGTGTGAGCATATGTTTGGATCAAGCCCCTTCGAATCCTTGTAACTCCAAGCGAATACATCTCTGTATTCTCTTAGCAAGGCTATTAGCTCTTGTTCTTCCTCTTCTGTCAGGTCATGGCCTATGTACGTGCATCTCTCTTCTCCTTCTTCCATGGCTACCACAATTTTCTTTGTGGTTTCTTTGTTATCATAGGCCTCTCCTGATTGTGCCTCTCGTTTAGGCATTCTGATCATGACTCTCCTGTCATCTATCTCATATTTTTTAAAGTTTTCAGGGACCTCAAACAAGGATTCTTCTGCCTCCAGAGTGACTTCCTTCTTCTTTCTTTTCTTTCCTCCGCTCTTAGTAGCTACTTGTGTGGCTAACCTCACCTCATTTGTAAGCTCTCCGTGCCTCTGGGGTTGAAATTCTACTTCATAGAAGTATTCTTCATCTGATGCAAAAGGTGGGTCCATGATGATTGACTCTAGATCGGAGTCACTCGCATCCTCAAATGCATCAAGGCTAGGTTCGCATTCTTCTAAAACTGCATCTCCCATGATTGGCTCTATTGAAAAGACTGAAATGTCATAGCCATCCTCATCACAATGAGGTGTCCACTGCTCTTCATTGATGGCTACATCCATTGTTGCTAGGATTTCTGCCCAGCCATGGGGTTCAAATTCCTCATCAGGAAAGACTACAGGTGCATAGGCTGGGTCTTGAATTGATCTATGGTTTTCTTTTGCACCTACCTCTCTAGCTTTCTCTCTCTTCTCTTCTTCTACTGCTACCTTACACATCCATAAGTGGGTGTCTTCATGCATCCACGAGGATCCGGATTCTATGGAATGCACAGACTCAGTCTCATCTTTGGCTCTATGGATGGGATTCCATTGAATTAGTAATCCTTAAGATTGACTTTGGTTGTAACACCTAGATGTTGCAAATACAAGGAATTGGTTCCCCAATCCTGGACTACTTGCAATTGCCGCATAAATGGCCTTCCCAAAATCATCTCGTAGGCTTGGTTTTTGCTAAAGTCGCATATAGCAAAAGTATGCCCAAACTCAACCCCACATGTAGTGAGAGTTATTCCTTCTAGCAATCATAAGGGCCTTTCAATATGACCATCAGCCATCTGCAATTTCATTCTCGTTGGTCGGAGTGCTGGCTTGCCCCATCGCTTCCATAGGGAAGTTGTAGCAATTGCAACTCCTGCACCTGAGTCCAAAATCGCCTTGGTTGTGTAACCCTGATGAGTAACTGGGAGATAGGTATTTCCTTCTTCTCCTTCACTCATGTCTCCTATCTTATCCAATGGTATTTCAGGCACTGTTCTATGAGATCCGACTTGGGAGCGTGATTTTGCTATGTCTGGCACTTGTTTGGCTACATGTTTCCACACTTCTGGCTTAACTTTGAGTAGCTCTTCTAAAGTGAGATTGCACTGCACTTTAGTGTTCTTTACTACCTCTGTATTCCTAGGTATGATAGAATCTTCATTTCTTATCATGACTGTGGGCACTCTAAGACAAGTAGACTTGGTTTCCCATGGGCCTGTGAAATGTGGTAATTCTTGTAGAGAATTAGACTCAAAGTCTAATCTCTCTTGAGAGTGGATGCTCTCATGCTCCTCATAAATGGATGGGATGTCCTGTGGGAATTGCTCGTGTGCATCATCCACAAGTTCAATGGGAGGAGGGACTTCACTTTCTTTAGCCCATTTGTCTTCTTGAATCTCTCGTAGGCACGTTCTCACTTGCCTTGCCCTTATTTTGAGAGGCGGGTTCCTTTTCTGATTGTGCAATTAGCCTCTCTATTCGTTCTAGTAGTCCATTAAAGTGTAACTGCGTCTTAGCTGAACTAGAGATGTTAAAGAGGCGACTGGCTTCAAACATAGCCTGAGCCAATTCCACCATCTTAGCACAAATTTTGGTTCGTTCTAGCTCTAGTTCTGCTCTAGGGTAACACTTTTCATGATCAGTTACGTTTGGCCCTTCTTGGATTCTGGCCTGATATGCTCTAAGCATCATGTTTAGGTCCTCGGGAGTGGGATCGGCTAGGACGGATCCTACTGTGGGTGGTGGGTGGGTTAAGGGTGGTGTATTGAAAGGTTGGGGAATGGAAGAAGGTGGATTGGTGGGTAAAGGGAGAGGTGGTGGAGGGTTGGTGTGAGAGTGGTTTTGAGATGCGAGTTCACTTATCTTTGCTTTGGTTTCTCTCAAGCTTTCTTCAAGTTCGCTCATCTTTTTTGCCCATTGCCTTTTCATTCTTTCACGACTATCCTTCCAGGCTCTAGTCCTATTTTTGGTTATGCTCTCTGTTTCACTCACCTCGGGGCTCTTTTCTTGACCAACACCTTGGTTTTGTTGTAGTGCTTGGGCTCTTGTGATCACTTGCACAGGTGCAGTGGAAGTCACACTCCCTGTGGAGTCTACAACTAACCCAACAACATTGATAGGAGTGATTTTAGGCATGTTATTAGGGTTCTTTGGGCAATCTCGTAGGAGATGCTCTTTTCCGCAGTCTTGACAGAAACTCTGAATTGTTACTGGTTGAGGTTGTGTAGGGGCAGGCAGCGGACAATCACGTATAAGGTGATCTCCCTGACATATGAAGCATGGTCCTCTAGGAAATGGGGGTCGTACATGCCTAGGTTGAGGTCTAGAGTTGGGGTTTGTGTACATGACATTGGCATACTCAGGCTCCCCACTATTTTCACTTGGGTCCTCATAATAGTATGACTCGTTATGCTCGGGTGACTGCATGTAGTAAGCCTGTGGGCTATCAATATGTGTGGAGTCAAAACTATGGTCACTTGGATCACTGTCTGATAGCAATGGGGTGACTGGGACTATGGCTCTGTTCGGATTTTCTTCAGCAGATGTATATTTCACGGGGATCACATTGTTTGGAGCAGGGGGTTGCTGCACTAGGACTTGTTGAGGTCTCTGCTGCCCTTGATAAGGTGGCTGATAAGTTTGTTGTGGTCTATTGTATTGTTGTGGTGGGTACTGATTCTGGTATCTACCCTGTTGTGGATATGGCTGAGGGTAATTTTGCCTAATAGTTTGTTTGTTATATGGGCAGTCTTGTGCAGTGTGGTTGGTGTACTTGCGCTCTATGGTGCAGTACTGGCTACTAGGATTCGCCTGGGGTTGGGCCATAATGGGACATACATTTGCCATATGGTCACCGCCACAAGTGTAACACCGCTTAACTGGGGCAAATCTCGGAATTTGTTTGCTAGAGACACCTAGTTTTTGAGCTACCTTCTCTGCAAGTTCCTCAATGGATGTGGATTGACCAGATGTGAGGCTACTAGAGCTATCAGAATCCTTATAGATTTTTGATAGTTCTAATTCCTCACCTAGATTGTCCTCAATGTCTATGCACATGCGCACACACTCTTCTATCGTTCTGGGGTCCTTCAGATACACATATGACCTGAGCTTGGTGCTCAACAATCCATCTAAGAACAAGGCCACTTGTTTGGCTGGTGTGGGTAACTCCGGCATCGGGCATCTCTCCAGGTACTGCCTAAATCTTCTTCCAGCTAGTCTGACCGTCTCTTGAGGTGTTTGTTTGAAGCTATGAATTAGTGAGGAAGTGTTGTGCCTGATTCCACTCTTAGAAAACTCAATGATAAATGCCTCTAAGAGCTGGTCTATGTTTTTGAAATGCCTCTCGTTCAGTGGTTGAAACCACGTAAGGGCAGTGTTCCTAAGGGTTAGACCAAAAGCATTATATTGTGTGAATAGGTCCTCTACCTATTCAGCTTTCAATACTTGCCGAAATTCTGCCACATGGTCATAAGGGTCTCCAGTGCCATCGAAGTAATTCTTCATGGACTTCACCATTTGAGTTGGTCGCAGGGTCCTAGTGTGTTCTCTCGGCCTTGGCAAAGGAAAATCGTCAGCATTCCTTTGATTCCATGGGGTTCTATGTCTCTCAGGTTCCACTATATTCCTTTCCGTTCCCGTTCTTTCTCTTCCCAGGGAGTTGGCAAAACTTACCTCAGGTTTGTCTCTACTTCTATCTCTTTGAGCTCCATGAGCTTGGGAGGTCCCAGCTCCTTGGTGACTGTATGACACATTAGTCCGAGGTTGGGGAAAAACAAATTCACCCTTCCATGTGTAGGCATGTCTGCCATGCTCGGTGACCACGAAGATCTGCTCTGATGTATTGTCTAAGTAGGTTACTTTGCCTGGGCTATCAGGGTCTTTAAACTCATAGATTGTGAGAGCACCTACTTCATGAGACAAGGTAGGCTTATACCTCCAAAAGGCCTCATCAATTTCTCGGTTTAAAAGCAAATCTATGCTTTTATTATCCTGTGGAATCAATTCTGGAGTCATGATTCTGGTCAAGATAGATTTACCGCGGGGAGTTCTCGGCTCTTTCTCTAAATTTCCTTGCTCTATATCACCCATATCGGTTTCTGCAATCACATTTCCAAACTCATCAGTTCTATCAGGAAGAGTGGTGACTACATATACAGTCCCTCCTCCTCCCCCTCAATCATCAATTTTGATAACCTGCACCTTCTTTATACCTGCCATCTCTTTAAACCTTTGTACCCGCGATAGGTTGTGAGGTGTCGTGATAGCTCGTGAGGTGTCGCGATACTCCCAAGTGTCGCGATAGGTCGTGAGGTGTCGCGATAGCTCGTGAGGTGTCGCGATAGCTCGTGAGGTGTCGCGATACTCCCAAGTGTCGCGATAGGTCGTGAGGTGTCGCGATAGCTCGTGAGGTGTTGCGATAGCTCGTGAGGTGTCGCGATAGCTCGTGAGGTGTCGCGATAGCTCGTGAGGTGTATCACGATAGCTCGTGAGGTGTCGCGATACTCCCAAGTGTCGCGATAGGTCGTGAGGTGTCGCGATAGCTCGTGAGGTGTCGCGATAGCTCGTGAGGTGTCGCGATACTCCCAAGTGTCGCGATAGGTCGTGAGGTGTCGCGATAGCTCGTGAGGTGTCCCGATAGCTCGTGAGGTGTCGCGATAGCTCGTGAGGTGTCGCGATACTCCCAAGTGTCGCGATAGGTCGTGAGGTGTCGCGATAGGTCGTGAGTGTCGCGATACCTCGAGGTGTCACGATAGCTCGGGATATGGTGAATTTTTCAGTTCTGTCTAGTGATCCTAGGAGCTCTCAGCCTGCGTAGTGTCGTGGTGCACTAAAAAACGCGATTAGTCGAAGTTTGCGAAGTGTCGCGATAGCTCGAGCTCAACGCCTCGGGGCCTGTGCAGAAGGATTCTGTACCTGCTGAGCTTGCTGGAGATGGTGATGGAGCTGGTACCTGCATGAACATGCAAAAAATACACACAACACAAATGCACGCGCTCGCTCTCTCTCAAACTCGCACACAACAAATGAGGGGAATGACAAGGAAGAGGGAATATGTAGTGGAGAAGGAGGTGGAGGTGGAGATGAAGATGGAGGTGGAGATGGAGATGGAGATGGAGAAAAATCAGAAATTTACCTACTACTTACCATTCCAACGCGTCCTCTCTACGTCTTACCATCACACGCTCGTCCTCAAAGCTCGAATCCCCGGCAACGGCGCCAAAATTTGGTGTAGCTCAGTGATGAGTAGCACCTCCTTTAATGTCAATCCGGGAAGACATGAGGATGGTATGAAGACCTCGAGCGAGTGAAGGCACAAATGTGTGAGTGAGAAGCACACTAACATGCACACACATACACACACACGCACACACATGGCAAGAACAAAGAGAGTAAGACAATGGAATCACTTATATTGCAACAAAGCTCTCATACAAGCTCAAAACTACAAGAAGCTACTCCAAAAATGAGCTCTCTAGCTCTATTTATAGTTTTTGCCTAGCTTTGGCCCTGTCCAGACCTAGTGTCCGGCCTAGTTAAAAATTAGGTTCCATGGTTTATTTGAGGGCTCAAACGAGATCTAAAAAATATGAAAATTGGCAGGCAACTACTTCTAAGGCTCCTCAAGCTCGAGGACTCCTGGGCTTGTACAAAATGGATCTACAAAAAGGTGAAAATGGTATTTACAGGGGTTTTTAGTGATGAGAATCACTTTAAAATGATGTAAGGGTTTTGAAAAAAATGAAGGGTTGCCTTAGTGCTAGATCTGCATGTGTGTCCGTACTTGCTTCTTCCCGTATACTGTCAACAGAGACATACTTGTAAGTGATTGTTTTATTCTCTATTGATAGAGAGAGAAAGAGAGAGAGAGAGAAAGAGAGAGAAAGAGAGAGAAGAGAGAGAGAGAGAGAGAGATAGGGAAAGAGAGAGAAAGAGAGAGAGAGAGAGAGAGAGATGAGAGAGAAGAGAGAGATGAAAGAGGTAAAGAGAGAGAGTGAGAGATAAAGAGAGATGAAAGAGAGGAAGATAGAGCATACATACACACACACATACACACACACACACATCTACACATGCATACATACATACATACATGTACACACATCCATACATACACACATATACACACATGCATGCATACATACACACACATATACACACATGCATGCATACACACACATACAAATATACACACATGCATACATACACACACACATGCATACACAGATAGATACACATATGCATACATACACATACACACACATGCATACACACATACATACGCACACACATACATACACACACATACATACACACATATACACACATGCATGCATAGATACACACACATATACACTCATGCATGCATACACACATATACACATGCATACATACACACACAGGCATACACATACATACACGCATACATACACCCACATATATACACATGCATACACACACATACACACATAGATACACACACATATATACACACATGCATACACACACACATACATACACACATACATGCATACATAAACACACATACACATATACACACATGCATACATACACACACACATGTACACACATGCATACATACACACACATATGTACACACATGCATACATACACACATGCATGCATACACACATACGCACACACACACATACATACACACATGCATGCACACACACACACATGAATGCATACACACACATGCATACATACACACACATACACATATACTCACACATGCATACATAGACACACATACACATATAGACACATGCATACATTCACACACACATACATCCACACATGCTCACATATACACACTTATAAGCTAGTGCTTTAATTAAATAGATATAATTAAATATATAAAATTTTGATTTTAAAGTTTTTTTTTACATCAAATATATAAAAATAGGATTAGGTTTTTTAGGCTATTTACACATACATACACATATACACACATAAATATACACATACACATATATATACACATGCATACACATAAACACATACACATACACATGTAAAACATATATACATGTAATACACATGCATACAAAAATATACATATTTTAGGTCTAGATCTTTAAGATTAGGGTTTTAGGGTTTAGGCATACATATAATTCAATTACATTTATATTAAGAGAAAATATAGAAAAAAATTTAAAAAAAATCTGAATATATAAATAAATAAATATATATATAATAGGATAATTATACATATAAATAAATATGAAAAGAACTAGTGTTTTAAATAAATTAATTAATTATATATAATTAAATATATAAAAATAGGTTTAATTTTAAGGATTTTAATCAGAGTAAATATATATACACATACACATACACACATATACTTATACACATATCTATATACACATATCTAGATACACATATATATACACACATATATATATATATATATATATATATATATATATATATATATATATATATATATATATATCCACACACATGCATACACATATATACATGCTTTAGGTCTAGGTCTTTCCGATTAGGGTTTTAGGGTTTTTACACATGCATAACATATATACACACATACACATATAATACATATATACATGTATATACACATGCATACATAAATATACATATTTTAGGTATAGATTTTTAAGATTAGGGTTTTAGGGTTACATATAACTCAATTAAATTTATATAAAGAGAAAATATAGAAAAAAATAAGAAAAAATCTGAATATATAAATAAATAAATATATATATATTATGATAATTATATAGATAAATAAATATAAAAAGAACTAGTGTTTTAAATAAATTAATTAAATATATATAATTAACTATATATAATTAAATATATAAAAATAGGATTAATCAAGAAAAAAATCTGAATATATAAATAAATATATATATAAAATAGGATAATTATATAGATAAATATATGAAAAGAACTAGTGTTTGAAATAAATAAATTAAATATATATAATTAAATATATAAAAATAAGTTTAATTTTAAGGGTTTTAATCAGAGTAAATATATATACACATACACATACACACGTATACATATACACATATCTATATACACATACACATATATACACATGCATACATATATATACATGTTTTAGGTCTAGGTCTTTCTGATTAGGGTTTTAGGGTTTAACACGTGCATAACATATATACACATATACACATACACATATAATACATATATACATGCATACAAAAATATACATATTTTAGGTCTAGATCTTTAAGATTAGGGTTTTAGGGTTTAGCCATACATATAACTCAAGCACTCAATGTGGTGTTTGTAGTTAGAAGAATGTCGTGGTTTTCATGCTTTCAACAATTTTTTTTTGGCCAATCAACCGTGCACTATACAGTCATGAAGAGGTTGAATGGTGTGTATAAATAACATTGTCTTGCTGATCTATGTAATCAAGACCACGTATTGCTACGAGAATTTTACCACTATGAGCAGGTCAACAACAAGTTGATCTTGAAGATTCCTATCAGTATGGTACATGATTTATTTGTGACATCCATGCATCATTTCGATATGATGCCTACTGCCGACTTCTACCACGTATGATAGATTGAAAACTGATCACTGAAGTTATAGATGAAGCATTCATGTATCAAATGCAAAAGACTTACATCCTGTGAGTTATAGAGATGGATTCACTTGATTATTATCCATTGACAGAATATGAATTCAAAAATTATATGCAAGTTGCACATTGCTACTCTCCTTAAAGGAGTAATATGTTCTTCAGCTCCATCTCTCCTTGGAGATCATATTAAGTTAATCAAGTTCTTCCTAAGTGCCTTCTCTTTTGTAGTGTTGACTTTATGAAGTTATTACCTATTGGTCTTGTATACTGCCTTGTGAACCTCTCCCAATTTCCCCTCTCGCTACGTTTATGACATTTAATTATAGCCGTACACTTCAAGTTGCCTTTGAGGTTTCTGAGTTCTAATTTATTCCTTCCTAGTTTAGTGTTCTATTTCCAAAAATAAAAAGCACTTTTAAGTTACATGAAAACATTATAGATTGCTCGACGGAAAATTTCAAAACCTACTGGAAAAGTGGATGGAAGATCGAAGTCAAACAAAAAAATTGGTGATGAAAAACAGTAAGTTATATTGAGAGCCCATTTTCCCTTTAGACATATTTTTTGTTACTCAGGAAATAAACATGTTTTTGTTGTTCTTTCAAAAAAATTTTGTTGTGGATGGAACATCAAACTCAAACAAAAAATTGCTGATTCAAAACAGCAAGTTACATTGACACCCCGTTTTGCCCTTTCGACATATCTTTCTTCTATGGTAACGAAAATGTATGTGGCCATAAAGATCATGTGGTTCGTTTTCCTGTCATAATCTTTGTACAGACAAAAGATGAGGTCATATCGAAAGAAAACAGTGTAAAAGAATCGGCCGGCTGTCCCAAATTTCTCGATCATTTCGTCGTCTTGAGGATCTTGATCGATCCACCGTCTTCCTTTCAATGTCTCTAAATATCGGAGGAAGGGGCGATCTTTAGGAACCTGCAATTCCTCTAGTAGTCATACTTATAAGAAATACTAAGCAGACTACGTAGAGGTCTTCAGCAGCTTCATTTTACTTATACAGATGTCGGTTCATTCCAAAACTTGAAAAACATTTTTTTTAATATATTTCAGCGAGAGGCTTAATCTCTTGAATTATACTTCAATTAAGTGAAAAGTAAAGGTGAACGCAAGCTTAGTACCATGAGATCTCTCGTATTTCACAAAGCAGGGGTTACACGCCTTGCATGCATCTCCATCTCCAGTACGATGAGCTCTACATTTTGTCCATCTCCAGTACGATGAGCTCTACATTGTAGCTTCATTCAGTTGTGTCGGCTTCAATATCTATAACCGTTAAATACAAGCTTCAAGGTGATATTTAGTAAGCTGCAATTCGTATAGCAAGCCTCAAGATGATATGTTTAGAAGCTGCGATTCGTATAGAAAGCTTGAAGAGCACTTCATTCTCGCGAGTCGCCATATCCTGTAAAAGAGAATTCTTTTTCAGCACCTGAAGCTTGACGTGAACTCATGAACGTGGGAGGCTAAAGGGATCTCGTGCGTCTTGCAAAATTTCAAGCTACAGGGAGAGTAAATCGAACATGGAACTTCCATACGAAAAAAAGAGAAAAATTTCGAGCATTATTTTTTATACGTCTGTTTCCTTCTGATTTTTATTTTTTTCTCATGATATTTGATTTTCTTGCAACAGAAAAGTCGTCCTCAAATTTGAATATTATTTTGTTTTGTACCTTGCTTTGTTTTCTCCCATGATATTTGATTTCTTAAATCCTTAATGGTGCATGCCTGCGTTCTCGCTTCCAACACCCCTTTACAACTGTTGCAGATCTGCAAAGAAACCTCTTTTTTTAAGCACAAAGAAGGCCTGTACTGAGATGGATCAAATGGACGATGCACCATACTTCAGAAATTTCAACATTACATTTTGCTTGTTTTTTGCTTTTGCTTTTATTCATGGTGTGCGGTATGCTTCCTTGATCCTAGAGTCTTCCTCTCTCATCAACGACGCAGAGCCTCATCCTGCAAAAGCAGATGCATTCCAAGTTTGAACTCCATTGTTTTCTTGGGGTTTGCTTTGTGCGTTTGCTCGTGAATTTGATGTTTTTTCCATTGATCCTGCAAGATTTCATCTCTCACTCACTCTCAGAGCTTCTCTACAGCTGTTGCAGATGTGCAGAAAAATCTGATTTAGAGCATGAAGAAGTTCACAGAAACTGTAGGCCTACACCTGTTGTAGCCAGATATGTCCAATGGAGGATGCACCACCAACGTCCGAAAATGAATAAAATAAAATGAGGCGAGGAAACGGAACGTCAGAAAAATACAGAAAAGCTGGCTCCCGCAATCAATCTTTTCACGCTTTAGAGTACCACCCATCGACGAGCAAGCGAATTCTCAGAGATTGCGGACAATCCTTCGTGTCGCCATCGCCCTGCGGTTTCAAGCTTCAGAAAATTCCAGTAAAGAAGGCGGACCTTCAAGTCACACTCTCCCTCAGCGCTACGGCCTACGAGTACGAGTCATTCATTCATGCTCGCGAACTGCCATGGTCGTGGAATTCCTGAAGCATTTCGAGAGCATCAAGTCTGTTTTTCGTATAGTCCCTCCCAACAGCGCTGTTCGACAAATAAGTAGTCAACTCTCATTGTACGTCCTTTCTCTCCTTTAGGCCGACTTCCATGGACCACACTCATGCCATATCCAATAGCTACGACAGCTGGCTTCTGTCCTCTTCCCTTTTACGGACCATCATGTGTGTGTCGTCACTCGTCTCTGTCAGATTCAACGATTGACGAGTGTGCACTGTGGACGCTCGAAAACTGAACCGTGCTCCCTAATAGTTGACCAACATTTCAGACTTCTCTTTCCAAAATGTCTGCATATGTTCATATATATGAAACGGCAGATATTACAACGCGTAAAATATGACGAGCCGTGCACGGTGCAAAAGCGACAAGACCTATTTTGCCCGGGAAAACATGGCCACATTTTGCGACTCCCGCCCCATGAGAAGAGGCATTTAGCTAGCTTCGGACAATCGGAGAGGGACTCTACGGTGGGAATGGTAGAAAAGGGAACCTCACGTATCTCTTTTTAATCCCAACCTTTAATAATAAAAATCCCACTCTCTTTTAGGACGAGCTTGATGTCTCAAAAGCAAGAATTGACGTCCAAGTCCATGTAGCTTAGTTGATGTCTCAAAAGCAAGAATTGACGTCCAAGTCCATGTAACCTAGTTGTTTGATACCTTGAATCTCTAGGAAGAAGTTCCGAGTTCAAGTTTTGATTGAACATATCTATGAATTTCTCAAAGATGGGTGCCTCTACCTTACGAGGTAGGGTGTGTGAGTGTGTTTCTGTAGTGTCAAAAAAAAAAGCAATAACTGAGCTCTAAATCTCTTAGCAGAAACTCGAGAGTAATAACTACCAAGTCACATTCTTTAGTGGAGGCGGAGTACTTGTATTTTTACTTTCAAATAACCCTATTCCGTTTTGTCATATGTGTTCAGATAAGATAGTCGTACTAGTTTGATTATGCTAGTCATGCTAAATATCGTTCCAACTTCTCTTGGAGACAAAGGCCGACATTTCTCCATCTATGTGAATAGAAGTGTTACCCGAGAAGAGCGAGAAGGATGTGAACAACCAAGCATACGACGGCATAGGAGATGTAGTAGCACATAAAGGACCCCCTTCCTCAAAGTTTTCTCTTGTTTCTAGTTAAACAATAATTCTCATCACCAATTTTTTATGTGTAAATCTCAATTCTGTTGTTAGTTGGCCGCCAGATTGGAAAATGTAAAACTGAATCTTGTGTTCGCACGTGCGAAAAGTTGTTACATAACAGTTGTAATCTTTTATATAAAGCAATGAAAAGAGATGCTGAGTGACAATTCGTGGAATCACCAGACTGTTCGTCTAGGTGATTGTCCGAGCATTGTTGTAGCGTTGTTTAACTGATTTCTGAGTATTCTGTGTATTCTGTGCGCAGACATGTCTTGTTTTGTCTGTTCGGAGTTTGATCTAGTGTGACGATTCATCTGAGTGACTGAGCGGTGACGTTACTGTGTGCAGGGTTGGGTAATTTGGAGCATCTGTCTCGTTCTGTTGATTTGTTATCGAACTGTCGTCTGAAGTGAGTCGTCGGCGAATCCTTATTGCAATTGTGGTATTAGGGACATGTATTGTGTTAGTACTCGTTCTGGGAATGTTTTGCCAGTTGTTTAGCGAAGTCTGTGAAAATTGTGATATTGTTCTAACACTGCGCAGGATAGTGTTGTCTATTCGGTAAAGGTTGAATTATCACTCTTGTCTCTGGTATCTTCCGTAAGTTTAGCGATATAGCATCTTAGTGTCTTCGATACACGTTGGCTGAGCTACGACGAGAACTGTAAGTGTCATGAAATCTTGATAGAGTTCTTAGCATCAGTATATTACTGTATCTGAAGTGGTTATTTTGGGCACTAAGTACAGGGCCTCTGTCTAACAGACCCCTACCACTCCCAAGAACCCACTTAGGTGCTTAAATGCGTTTCTGACAGTTAGTCTCGTGTTTAAGCGTTTAACACTGGCGCCGTCTGTCGGAAGGTGGCATCAAGATTGTCGTTTATCTGTCGAAAGTGTTATAAAGATTGCCATTTATCTGTGGGAAGGTGGCATCAAGATTGTCGTTTATCTGTCGAAAGTGTTATCAAGATTGCCATTTATCTGTGGGAAGGTGGCAACA
The DNA here is from genome assembly GCA_020310875.1 of Ceratopteris richardii. Taxonomy (NCBI): domain Eukaryota; kingdom Viridiplantae; phylum Streptophyta; class Polypodiopsida; order Polypodiales; family Pteridaceae; genus Ceratopteris; species Ceratopteris richardii. The sequence continues at coordinate 186,243,171 of CM035420.1, forward strand.
GATCAGATTGTTGCAAACCTGTTGTGAAAACGTGACTGTAAATTTTTAATCGACAGTAACAATACGCGATTAGTACAAAAGATGATACATGCCGGTTACTCGATCCGATGAAACGTATCCAAAGAAACACCAGCCTGGGGTACTTAATTTACTAAGAACGACTCCGGGAGGTAGAAGTACAACTAGACCTAACCCAGTTGTCAAGAAAGTAAAGAACATTAGTAGAGATTCCGGTCATATTACGGTGGAACGCGTTACACCTCTGGTAAATTCCGGTACTATTTCGGCACAGTCCGTTGAAGATATAGTAACTCCACAATCTACTAGGATGCAGCCTGAAGTTAGTTTAACAACATTGGATAAAGATCCAAATCTGTTTACGACTAGAAACACTTTAGCCAAAGAAACCAGTGAAGGAGAAGAAGTACTTTGTTTTGGTGAAAACTCGACACCTTCCGATGTCATTTCGGTACAAGTCACTGAGAATTTACAGTTTTCCGGTGCCGATTTACCATTTCTTGGTGAATCTTCAGCCCAGTCACCGCTATTGGGAGTAAGCCTTCCTACATTGGACATCCAGAAGGAAGGAAACTTGTTCGAAACTGAGATTCAAAATATACTGAACAAGATTATTGAACCAAAAAGTGCACAGACTGATACAGACTCCGACGGTTCAGATATTCAGCCTCGGAATACAGGAGATAGTCACCATACAACCATCAGCACGATGAACGAACAACAACAACAACAACTATGTCTACCCAGGCCGACTCCAACAGGAGTAACGTACACTAAATTCGGTGGATTCCCAGGTGATGACCCAGATGCTCATGTACGCACATTTGAGATAAGTTACGCAGTGCTCAATCATCCACCTGATCCGGCGTATAAGGCTATTGTTTTCCAATCGACATTGGTCAACGAAGCAGCTAGATAGCTTACAGAATATGATATTAACCATTTCGGCACTTATGATGCAGTAAGAGATGCCTTTTTGCAGAGATTCAGGCTAAAGAAGAATCCAGCCAAAATTTTTGACTACCTGCAAAACAATAGACATAAGATAAATCAAACAGTACATGAATATGCCATGCTATTCAGGACTCATTTGAGGCAGTTACCACCAGCACATGCCAACCTACCAGATGACGTTATTACTCAATAAGGCCTATTCAAGAAAATTGGGAATTACACAGGATTTTGAGACAGTTCTTTGTGTCTTAATGTTTTGGTTTTTAACTCATTCACACAGTACAACAAGTTATTATCTCTTGATTGGAGTATACTAAACTGACACTTTAACATTAAGGATAATTTTATTACAAATGGGTTATCAAGGTTGGGCACAAACGTAAGAAATTAACATAATAATTAATAAAAATGGGACTTGAATAATTCCCAAATTTCTTGAATAGGCCTTCAATGGTTCATCAATGGCTTGACTCCACAACTTAAACAGATTATGATCATACGCTGTGTAGGAGCTATGACGCTAGATGTAGTGATCGCAATGGCTTTGCAGTTGGAAAACAAGGTTGGAGGATTTACAGAAGATCTGGAGTGGTTAAAAGCAAATAAAAATGTTGCTGAAGACCCGACCAGACAGATGTACTGCACTACATGCAAGAATTCAGGCCATATTAGTGCCACTTGTGCACTTAATCAGTTGTTTTGTGCTATCTGCAACACTACCGGACACACCACCGAAAACTGAGCATACAACGCCAAGGTACAGGAAACAACAACTGTCAATGCAATTATACAGGAACGAGGGCAGCCAGCCAATCACTATGTACCTCCGCAAATGAGAAACAACCAGCAACAAGGATATCGAAATTACAGAGGACAGAGAAATAATAACTACAACGCAAACCGCTTGCAGGCTAGACCAGCACCGGAAAATCCCAGTTTGCCACCATCGCGCTGTCATTTCTGTGGTGAATTTGGTCACATTAGAAGATTTTGTAAGGATGCAACTAAGTATGATCAGAGGAAGAAAGAGCATCAAAACCCAATGGCTAATATGGTACAAATCACACTAGTAGAAATGCACGCTGCAGTAATTCAGACCCGATCCGATAAACAACTAAAACCAACAGCATTCGAACAACAAAGGATGTACGATAAAGCTAGTCAATGGACCACTGCAGAACCTCCAGTCTTCCCAGACCCTATTCCGGTGACCCACACTCCGTTAACCAAGGAAGGAACACAACAACAGGATTTTAATTTAGCAGCAGGCACATCATCTTCAGCAGGCGCATCATCTTCAGAATCTGTGGAAAATACAATCCAATCACAAAAGACTTGGGAAATTTTATCTAAAGCATCTATCACTCTTCCTCTGGGCCAATTACTTGCACTAGTACCGGGGGTTCGACAACAATTCCAACAACAGTTCAGTCCTGTGCCTTCTTGTATTCCAACAACGGCAACAGTGCAACTGGAACCTGATTAAACATTTAAGATGACCTTTGTCATACTAGAATTACCAGAATCCACCCTTGATTATAATCTCCTTTTCGACCGACCTTGGCTGAAGCACGCTAAGGTGATACAAGATTGGTGTGCACAGGAACTCACTTTCAAAGACAATAATCGTAAATACGTTGTAAAATTAGATGCTATACAACCTTGCGAGTTGCATGCTAGACCGTATTTTGCAGAACCAGTCCATATGCTAGATGGGTTGTCAGATGATGAAAAAGAAGAGTTTTTAAAGAACAATATTGATTTGATCTCCTTAGGAACTGTGGTTCTACAATCTGTTATAGATAACTGGGATACCGCAGTTTGTACGGTGATGCCTGTAACAGAAGAAGATAACAAAGAAGATACTACTGCTATAAATGACGCTGAATTGCAACAACTTTTTAAGCCAGTTGACGATACAGAGAAGCCCTGACAATTTTATGTTCCAGAGGATCAATTGGTAACTTATAATTTAGGAAACGAAGACCATCCGTGTCCTGTCAAGATAAAGGAAAAATTACCGAAAATATTTCATGGGCCAAGTAAGATTTGCATGGGATTACAAAGACATGAAAGGTTTGGACCCGCACATCTACCAACACAGGGTCATGCTGAAGCCAGAAGCAAGACCGATCAACCAACCCAGCTACCGGATGAATCCAAACTATGCATCACAGGTAAAGGCAGAATTGGATAGGTTATTGAAGGTTGGATTCATTGTACCAGTAGAGCATGCTGAATGGATCTCACCAATTGTTATTGTGCCTAAAAAGAATAAGCAGTTACGAATATGTGTAGATTACTAGAAACTAAACGCAGCTATGGTGCCATATCCATTTCCGCTACCTTTTCTAGACACAATGCTTGATAGAGTAGCAGGACATGAAATGTACTCATTCCTAGATGGATACAGTGGTTATAATCAAGTTAGAATGGCTGAACAGGATGTACCGAAGACCGCCTTCATAACCAACTGGGGCGTGTTCGCATGTATTGTTATGTGGTTTGGCTTAAGAAATGCCCCTAGTACTTTTCAAAGATGCATGCAGGAAATATTCTCCCCGTACCTTACATCATTTATGCAAGTTTATCTTGATGATTTTTCGTTATTTGGCAAGATGGTAGCACACTTGTTCCATTTACGGTGTTGCTTTGAAAAGTGCAGAGAATACAAACTCTATTTGAACCCAAACAAATCTGTGTTTGCGGTTTCATGTGGAAAGCTACTTGGCCACATTGTATCTGCACAAGGTATACAGGTGGATCCAGATAAAATTTCAGCTGTGTTAGAAGCTCCGGTGCCCACTACACCGAAGGAAGTAATGCGCTTCATGGGCCAAGTAAGATGGCATGGACGACACTTACGATGGCTTGCTCACTTGGCAATACCACTGAACAGATTAATCACCAAGACTCCTCGACAGTTTGAGTGGACTCAGGAATGTCAGATAGCATTTGATCGTTTAAAGTGTTTATTAACACAAGTTCCCATCTTACAGCCTCCTGACTAGGATCGCCCATTTCATGTATTTGTTGATGCTTCAGATATAGCAATAGGAAGCGTTCTAATGCAACAAACTGATAAGTGGTTCAGACCAGTGTACTATGCAAGTCGAAGATTGGCCCCTACTGAAAAGAATTACTCTGTAATAGAAAGAGAATGTCTAGGTCTAGTATATTCTGTCAAGAGATTCAAGCATTATTTGCTGGGCCGTTGATTTACTTTTCATGTAGATCATGCTGCACTTGTTTATCTGGTTCGGCAATAGCATCTAGGAGCTCAATTAGCACGATGGGTCCTGCTTTTACAAGAGTTTGACTACGAAGTTATTCATCGACCAGGCAGTTCACATGCCTTAGCAGATTTTTTGTCTCGCTTAGATTCTGGTGAAGCTCCGGTCGGTGTAGATGACACAACACCAGCAATTTATGTTTCTGAACCAACCCATGATGAAATTACAGACCCGCCTATGCCATCTACATACTATGATCAAATATTGACCTTTCTCACTAATGGATGCCTTCCATCTCAGACTTCTACAGCAATACGCAGGAAAATTGCAGTTTTTAGCTGCCGATTTCGGTTGATTGCTGGAGAATTATACTATGTGGATCATACTAGAATTTTACTTCGATATATTCCACCACATGAAGTTAACTCAGTTATTACTTTGGCTCACTCAATTCCTTCCGGTGGCCATTTTGCTGTAGACTTAACACACCGGAAAATTCTGCAAAGTGGTCTCTGGTGGCCTACTATGTACAGGAATGTATTGCAGTTTGTAAAAAAATGTGACAATTGTGAGAGGTTTGGACAGCCGTTACCACATCATTATTTTCCGCTACAACCTATCCTGCCATTGGAACCTTTCCAGAAGTGGGGTCTAGATTTTATCGGACCAATTACACCTCCAGCAATCCTTAGTAATAATCGTTATATTTTGACATGTACAGATTATGCTACCAGATGGGAAGAAGCTGGGCTTTACGATCTGCTACAGCTGTTGCGGTAGCAAAGTGTCTGCTAACCGATGTCTTTCCACGTTTTGGTTTACCACTAGAACTTGTTACAGATCAAGGCACTCATTTTGTCAACAATTTAATGAAAGTACTCACACATTCGTTCCAGGTCACGCATAAGTTTAGTTCTCCTTATTATCCTCGTGCTAATGGTTTGGCTAAAAGTACAAACAAAACTTTGTTGAATATGCTTCGGAAATTGATTATGGAAGCACCGGAAAGATGGGATCAACTGCTACCTGCAGTATTATGGGCATATCGGACTCCATACAAGGTAACAACATGATTAACCCCTTTCAAACTACCTTATGGATTAGAAGCAATAGCACCGATGGAGATAGTTATACCAAGTTTACGAGTAGCAATCACTCAGAAACTGCTACCTGAAGAATCACTGTCATTTCGGTTGGATACACTCAGAGAATTAGACGAGCAACGATGGCACAGTTTTTTTACTATGCAGGAAGTACAGCAAAGACAAGCTCGAACACATGATCGATATCTAAAGACTCCAATTTTTTTGATGGGACAACTTGTACTCTTGTACAATGCAAAGTCAAATCGCTATGCTGGCAAATTCAAGTTGTGATGGTTTGGTCCCTACCAAATTTCTGAACAAGTGGGCCCAGCAACTTTTCGGTTGACTACGTTGACCGGAATCCCTCTTCCGAAAGTCATCAACGGTTCGAAGCTGCGGCCGTATCAACACACATCTAACCCCCACTGAAACGTTTTGCAGTTGGCCGCGTCTTTTGGCGTTCACTTTTCTTTTCTTTTCTTTTCTTTTATTTTGCGTGCTTAATAAAATAAGTCTATAGATATCTGCGTTTTGTTAACTAATTATGTCCACAGCCGCCCTGCCCTTGCCAGCTACTCACGCATGAACACCGAAATTAAGAATTATCATTTCAATACCGCGCGATGATTAGTCATCCTTGATTGCTCTCCACCACAACGCATCTACTTAACCTTTCTTGTTTGGCCGAAAATCGCTATTATGTTTGTGTGATTTGTGCTCTATGTGCTTACCCTGTGCTTTGCCTGCTTGTGTTTGTTGTCTTTGTCTGCACCATGGAAGCTTTGGCTAACTATGCCGCCTTCCGTGATGGACTCCCTGCCGACGTAGGAGAGTTCCTGCGCATTCGTGGGCTTAACAACTTCGCTGAACTGCCTTGGCATTCAGTGGAGTCCCACCCATTCTTCGCCCAGATAATCTCCGCCATCGCCAACACACCTGCTATAGAGCAGAGTTGGCCAATCACCTCCCTACCATCCCGTACATTGATCACTTTCCAAACCTTCGCTGAGTCGTTTCGACTCCCTTCGCAAGGTCGACAAAATGGCCCAAACCTCACTGTAGCAACCATGATACAATTGTTCCCTAGGTATTCATCAAATGAATACGCGATTCTGTATCGACCAGAACCAGAGAGATCTGCCCTTCAGTTTTTAGTAGCAATCCTAAACCTCCAAAAGCGAACTTACGGCATATCTCACCCCTTCTACTCAGCCATAGACTTAGCTTCCCGAGAACCAGTGAATTTTGCCTCATACTTTTTCCACCGCATTCACAAGGAATGCATAGCAATAATCAAATAGGTGAACAAGGGAGGCACGCCAAGGTCCAGATTGTTGCATATACTATCCTTCCTTTTTCCAGCCATCCTTGCGGCACAACCACCACCCCGAGGGCCTGCTCTAAGACATGAGGAATCTGTACAGTTATGGGACGATGAGGAAGAAGATGAAGAGGAGCTCAATCAACTCTTCAGATGAAAGAGAATCAGAATAAGTTCTTCTGAAAGTGAAGCCCAGGGATTAGCCAAAGGAAACGAAGGGGATGACAAAGAAGAAGAAAAGCAAGACGAAGACACATTCCATGATACCGCCACATCAATGCAGCACGAATCTTCCACACAATCATCTTCTCAGGAGCAACAAGAATAGGAAAATCGAACTGAAGCCGACACAACTTCTATAGAAGAGGCATCCTAGCAATAGTCTGAAGAAGAACAGCACGCAGATCAAGAACAAGTTGCTAAAGAAGTACTCGAAGAGCTGCTTAAGGCAGTTGACTCCACAGCCGAAGATACTACACAACCCACCGAAAAGGTAATCACCGCAACTACTGTTCTTCCTATCCATCCAATCGAACCCCCAGCCGAACCCATTATCCCTATCCAACCCACCCACCCCAACGAAGCCACAACCTCTTCTTCATCATCCCCTAACTACTCTCCACCGAACTCCCAACAACTCATCACGGCATCCTCGTCCCAACGTCATCATCCTCCTCCACTCCCATCCATCCCCATATTCTTTGAGTTAGAATCAATGGGTCAGCTGCTAATCGCTTTATCACAACAACTACCGCAACAATTGAAGCAAATCACAGACGTTGTTCGAGAAGACTTCCAACACAAATTGGAAGTAATGGAGGCAGATATCACTCCCCTCCAGGAAGAGTTACAGGCAGTAAAGGCTGAAAACCATGCACTAAATGCACAAATACAGCAATTACAGACCAGACTTCAAGAACAGGAACAAATTACAAATCAGCGAGATGAAGCCCTGGCAGCAGCAAAAGAGAAGGAGTAACTGCTGCTGGCTGCCGATGCAGAAATGATTAAACTGAATCTATTACTCAAGGATAAGGAGGATGCCAGAGTCGCATTAGGAAATCTACTAGAAGAAACCAGAGTGCAGCTAGATGAAGTGGTACAAAAAGCCCAAGAACAATTCGAGCTGGCAGTGCAAAGAGCTGAAGAACTCCATAAATGTAAGATACAATTCGACGAGGTAAACGATATTCTACGGCGAAAACTGACCAAGGAAGCTCAAACACAGAAACTAATAACAGATTTCCGACGAGAAAGGGATGCATATTTGCAAATGATACAGTTCCAAAACCAAGAGATCGAATGAAGAGAAAACCAGCTTGACAATCAAAAGGAAAGAGTACTAAATATGCAGAAGCAGGTTGCAGAAATGAAGATTTCAAGAGATGCGGCTTTATCCAATGATTTTTACCTTCAAGAGGCTTTTCTGCAGACTCAAGCAGAGATTTTGCTCATCGAAGCTATAGCCTTAAGTTCTGTTAGAGTAGATGCGCAGCTAGTAGAGCCAGAAACCCTCAAGCAAATACTAGAAACTCTAAAGAAAAAGATAGCCCGCACCTTTAGATTAGCTAGGAATATGTACTTAGAAGGTATTGTCGATGAACAATAAGTTTTGTAAAACCTGCGGGTTCGAGTCCATCGTGCGTGCCAGTGTTAGTCGGCCGCCGGATTGGAAAATGTAAAACTGAATCTTGTGTTCGCACGCGCGAAAAGTTGTTACATAACACTTGTAATCTTTTATAAAGCAATGAAAAGAGATGCTGAGTGACGATTCGTGGAATCACCAGACTGTTCGTCTAGGTGATTGTCCGAGCGTTGCTATAGCGTTGTTTAACTGATTTCTGAGTATTCTGTGTATTCTGTGCGCAGCTGTGTCTTGTTTTGTCTGTTCGGAGTTTGATCTAGTGTGACGATTCATCTGAGTGACTGAGCGGTGACGTTACTGTGTGCAAGGTTGGGTAATTTGGAGCATCTGTCTCGTTCTGTTGATTTGTTATCGAACTGTCGTCTGAAGTGAGTCGTCGGCGAATCCTTATTGCGATTGTGGTATTAGGGACGTGTATTGTGTTAGTACTCGTTCTGGGAATGTTCTGCCAGTTGTTTAGCGAAGTCTGTGAAAACTGTGATATTGTTCTAACACTGCGCAGGATAGTGTTGTCTATTCGGTAAAGGTTGAATTATCACTCTTGTCTCTGGTGTCTTCAATAAGTTTAGCAATATAGCATCTTAGTGTCTTTGGTACACGTTGGCTGAGCTACGACGAGAACTGTAAGTGTCATGAAATCTTGATAGAGTTCTTAGCATCAGTATATTACTGTATCTGAAGTGGTTATTTTGGGAACTAAGTACAGGGCCTCTGTCTAACAGACCCCTACCACTCCCAAGAACCCACTTAGGTGCTTACATGCGTTTCTGACAGTTAGTCTCACGTTTAAGCGTTTAACACTCACTGTACATGGAAGCTCTATTTTGAGCAAGCCAAGGAGTTCTCGAGATTGATTCACATTAAAATATCTTACATTATTTTTTGTAATAAGTTTTCGAGCTGTTTTTCCCCTCCAGATTATCTTTGAAGACATTTTCTAACTAGAACAACCAACTTGGTGTGAAATTGTTCATATTTTTTAGGAAAACTATAAATAGAGCTCATGGGCTCGTTTCGAGAGTTTACCAAGTAGAGAATTTGAACGCTTGCCATTGTAAAAGCTATCATTTTGCATTCACCATTTTGTAAGCTAAGCTAAGCTATTGAAGTCCTCCATTCTTCCTTTCTCTTTACTCTAGTGAATGTGTGTATGTTTGTTGCATGTATGTTCTCATGCATGTGTGCTTGCTACCATCTTGTGCTCAAATTCATCATAGCATTCCGGCCTCCTATACTTCATTGATAGTTTAAGGTAGGGATTCTCCTCTTGACATTGGTGAACTTTTGTAGTGCATCGTTGTTTGAACTCGTGGATCTTTGAGTTGTCTTCGGTGGCATTGCCATGGAGTGACTCTTGGTAAGAATATGTTGAACATGATGTGGAGCCTTTTTCTGAATGAAATCTCAAATATTTCTCCATTTTCAGTGTTTATAACGCTCCATTCATGAGCATACCACTCCCATTCGCCTTCTTCCTCCAAGGGCATAAAACTCAATTTATTCCTCATTTCCCCTCCTTCATCTATAAGAGATAGATAGAGAGAGAATAAAAGTGAGACTGTTGTTTTTTGGTTTTTCCTTACTATGGACTTATTGCAGGCTACAATATGCTATATAGCTCAGACAATTTCACTCTACACAGGTCCTTTTTGTTCATATATTTTGGTAATGATGTATGTCAACACACTTAGGACCATCAAGGTACTTTTTCCCTCGTTAGGAGGTCTTTTTCCATTGTCTTGTATATATATCTATAGCCCTAATTGGCTACTTATCTTTTGTACATTCACTTAGTCATACACACACTATTGTGTTGTTCTCCAAACTTCTTCTTCTTCTTTATGTTACTTACATGCTTCCACAACCCTTGAACTCAAAAAATTTATATCAGAACTATTGTACTTTGAGGTTTGGAGAAGCGCATGAATAGTGCAAGGAAAAAGAAGAAGAAGCTTAGAGCACAACACAATAAAAAATGTATTACCAAGTGAATGTTCAAAAATAAGTGACCCGTTAGGGTAATAGATGTATATACAACTTGGGGGGGGGGGGGGGGGGAACTCCTAAAGAGGGAAAAAGTGCCTTGATAGTTCTAAGTGTGTTTGTTGGTACATTTAGCAAGCCTAAGTGCATTGCTAAAGTCATGGGACTACACATCCATTTTTTTTTCTTCACAAGAAGGAACTTTATGTAAACCTATGCTAGTCATTCTTAGCATAATTACTTTTGATAAATGTAAAAGTAAAAGAAATAAGGAATCTCATGAATTTAGGGAGTTGAACCCATGAGTCATGTGGTAGGAAGAATAAATAAATTCAAATCATCCCTAAAGTGTAGGATCACTTTTAGGGGAGGAAAAATTCAAATCCAAACTCAAATTATCAGTATAAAAAGACATGCTTTTAGCCATGGGCTATGTGAGCCATTTTGAGAGACTTTGAGCTACATTTCTGGGCACACATTGAGCTTACTTCATGTATGAGTAGTCCAGTACACTTATCTTGTATCACATGCTCATTAGCATATACATTTTGATACATCTCTTCAAGTATATCTCTGTCTACTGTTCTCTGTTGTAACTTCATCATTACAGTGACCTTGTGGAATGGATTTCTCTATATGTACTCACTCATTTTCAATCATTTAAGTTGGCTTAGTTAGATTGAAGTGCCTGCTACTTGCATATCAATTTTGCTCACATTTGGTTCAGGGGATCTCGAGATATGAATCATAAACATGACTATGTTTGCACACCTTCTAGATCCTAAAATGTTGGGATGCCCTCCCCCCGACTTGTTAGATTCATTTCTCATTGTATGGTGTGGCTAAATCAATGTAGTAACTTGCTTTATTTATCTAAACACTCTAGTTACATGTGTACAAAATCTCTCTTGATAATTCATACCAGGTTGTGAGCTCTATGCAAATTACTGAGCACTTCTATTCCCAAAAATAGAAGGTTTCTTCACATTTTTAGTACATGCAAGTTATTTGTTCTGATGCAAAATTTTGAGAAGATTTTCCAAAGGACTTGGTTGTTCCAAATTCGTTAATGTGAAACTAAAGGATTCTATTAATAATCCCTGAAGTTAGCTTGGTAGGTGTAGAGCAAGATTTGTGCAACACCAACTCATCTCTCGAGCATACTCATTCATCTCCTCACAGTGATATCAAAGCAACAATAAATCAACATGGAAGGTGGATTTCCTTCATCCATAGAAAAATTAGATCAAGGTAAATACTCAGCTTGGTCACTTAGAATGGAAGCTTATCTTCAAGGGAGAAACCTCAATGGTTACATATCAACAGATGAGATGATGCCAATCATTAGAAGCAAAGGACAACCAACTCAAGAAGAACAAGAGAGGTTAACCACATGGTGCTCAAAGGATGCTCTAGCTAGGTAAGATATTCTTAACTCAATCTATTATTTTTTAGTTCTACACATCAAGAGTTGCAAGACTCACAACAAACATGGAGTGCTCTTGAAGCATTCTTTTCATCAAGTACCAAGGCAAGAAAGAATCAATTATGGATGGAATTCACCACACTCAAGAAGATGCCCAAGCAAAGTGTGACTGATTTTGTCACCAAGATGAAGGACCTAGTAGATCAACTTGGAAGCATTGGATAATTCATTGATGAAGAGTAGATAGTAGTCATCAATGGAATAAAGACATATGACAAATGGGAAGCTTTCACCACAGCCATGGACCTCTACATGGACATGTAGGCTCTTGATCTCAACACCCTCATGGGACAATTGTTCACACATGAGGCAAAGCTTATGAAGAATGGAAACAACTCAAAAGTTAATCAATCCTCTACCCTATATACAAACAAGAACAAAAATAAAGATAGCAAAGGCAAAGGTAAAAAATATAATGATGAGGACAACACCTCTCAAGCAAACTTTGCAGGTAGAGGTAGAGGCTCAAGAGGAGGAGGCAGAGGAAGAAGACAAGACAGGGGGAGATCTCAAAGTTCCTCTCCATGTGCCATGTGTTTTAACTAATCACATTACTGAGAATTATTTCAGAAATCCTAGAAATCAAAGAGGAAGAGGTTACAATAGAGGAGGCTATGGAAGCTTAAGAGCTAGATTCAACAACAAAATGATTACAACAACAACTCATACAACAATAATAATTATCAAGGAGGATACGGAGGAAGGAGAGAGTGCAAAAATTATGCAGATGATCAAAATCAAGAGGATTGATTACTTCTTATGAATATGACTATGAAGCAAGGTAAAGTAGATGAACATGTATTCTATATAGACTCATGCTTTTCAAATCATGTAGCAGGGAATGTAGCTCTACTCTCAAACTTGGAGGACCCAAGTGTAGCTCAGTGATGAGTAGCACCTCCTTTAATGTCAATCCGGGAAGACGTGAGGATGGTATGATGACCTCGAGCCAGTGAAGGCACAAGTGTGTGAGTGCGAAGCACACTAACATGCACACACATACACACACATGCGCACACAGGGCAAGACAAAGAGTGAGAAGCAATGGAGTTCTTTTGATTACTTTCAAAACGCTCATACAAGTTTAGATCAATTACAAGCTAGCCTCAAAAATGAGCTCTCTAACTCTATTTATAGTTTTTGACTAGGTTTTGGCCGTGTTCAGACCTAGTGTCCGGCCTAGTTAAAAATTAGGTTCTCTACCCTATTTGGAGGTTCAAACAAAGTATAAAAAATGTGAAAATTGACAGGTAGGTACTTCTAAAGCTCCTCAAGCTCAAGGACTCCTTGGCTTGCACAGAATGGAGCTACAAAATTATGAAATGGTATTTACTGGTTTTTAGTGATAAAAATCACTATTTTTGTAGGGGTTTCTATTAACATTTTGGCATACATTTCCTGGAGCTCCCTACTTGCTCCTTCTCCTTGTGTGTCCACCTCTTTTATATGCGTTAGTGTCCTGAAAAAATATTGGCCTACTTGCAAGATCGTCGTTGACTGCTCTGTCTGCTTGTACTTTCTCTTCTCTCTGACTCCCTTCGTAAGCTTCCTTGCCTTGTGAGTCCTTCAGTTCCAACACCCCCCCCTCTCTCGCGTCTGTCATCCCTGACAGACCCTTGTTTAACTCTATTTATAGTTTTTGGCTAGGTTTTGGCCGTGTCCAAACCTAGTGTCTGGCCTAGTTAAAAATTAGGTTCTCTACCCTATTTGGAGGTTCAAACGAAGTCTAAAAAATGTGAAAACTAACAGGTAGGTACTTCTAAAGCTCCTCAAGCTCAAGGACTTCTTGGCTTGCACAAAATGGAGCTACAAAATTATGAAATGGTATTTACAATGGTTTTTAGTGATGAAAATCACTATTTTTGTAGGGGTTTCTATTAACATTTTGACATACATTTCCTGGAGCTCCCTACTTGCTCCTTCTCCTTGTGTGTCCACCTCTTTTATATGTGTTAGTGTCCTGAAAAAATATTGGCCTACTTGCCAGATCATCGTTGACTGCTCTGTCTGCTTGTACTTTCTCTTCTCTCTGACTCCCTTCGTAAGCTTCCTTGCCTTGTGAGTCCTTCAATTCCAACACCCCCCCCTCTCTGGCGTCTGTCGTCCCTGACAGACCCTTGTTGGGTGGGTCGTTCGATGTAGTACTCAACAACGTCTTGTGCTAAGTGATGTTCTGCAATCCGCAACCCTTTGGCCAAGTCCGTGAGTAGAGCATCCCAATCTACCGGCCCGGGAACCTCTGGATGTGGTATACGTAACTTTTCTGAATGGAGAGCTTGTTCCACTACAAACAACTGCAATAAATGTGATGGTCTGGGAATGAATATCTCTGAATGATATTCCCAGAATCCCGTGACAAATATTTCTTCAAACGTCTGTTTGAAGCAGGCTGGTAGATATTTGATACACGTGTGCCATGCATATACAACATTAATAGATGGTGTTGTGCTCATGTCGTAGACAAGGTCCTGATTACCTTCATTAAATCCAAGAGCCGACAAATGAGGTTCCTTGACATTCTTGAAAGCCCTGAAGGTGATCAACATGAGTTCAAAAATTTTAAGGCACATTTGGGCCATGATATCTGGTACATTTTTAAACCTGACCCCCCAATGCCGAATCGTCGAGATCATATATCCTATGGTAGGTTGGCCTTTAGGTGGTGCTAAGTAGACATAATTGAGCCATTTTGCGCATCCTTTGGTTGTCAGCACAGTTTTTGTGTATTCCGGCCATGACCTTCTTCAAAATACAGGGCAGTAGCATGGGTTGTATTTGATGTACAAAGGCATGTTATTCCATGTTCTTACCATCTCAGGGTAGGTTTCCAGCAGACGAATCCTCCACGTAGGTTGGTGTATATTTCCCTGCTTGGCACTTGCTGGGATGTCGTCCGGTGCAAACTGTGTAGCCGAGGTTGGTTCTTTTGAGGTGTGGTGCTTGATTTCAGCATTGTAATCCACCATTAAGACACAGAAAGGAACATACAAATCGTCGGATGTGGCGATCCACCTATGATGGGAGAGGTTCCTAAAGTAATCCGATTTTATGACTACCTCTTCCAAACGTGACATAGACGCTATCTGAACTGCCACTCTGTCATCATGGGTTGTGGCCACTTTCTCTAACCTTTGCATCCATTCAGGAGCCTCTATCTCGATGGTGTCCATGCCCTCTTCTGTTTGCTTGCCCCCTGGTGCAGGCATGGGAACATATGGATCTTCGAAGGTTTCCTCGATTTCAATTGGCACTAAGTCCTCAGGCTCGGGCTCTACAAGAGGCGAAGGTTGACGCTCGTATTGCATGACTTTACTTCGTAATTCTTCTAGTTCTGCTTTGAGTTTTTTGACTTCTTCAGACGTGTCAACTGCGGTTGTGACTTTGCTTGGCGACTCATGCTGGGTTGCCAGCTGCTTTAATAGGTCATCTCTTTCTCTTTCTAATGTTGCATGGGCTTCCAGGAGATCGGCATGGGTTTCCAACACAATTTGCATATTCGCTGAGGGTATGGCCTTGAATCTATTTGGGTCGATTTCTTGTGGGGAACCCTCCATGGCTGCTTCCAAGTTTTCTTCATTCTGTTTCTACAGCCGTTTATTCTCTTCAAGTGCTGTAGACATGTGTTTGCGTAGGAGGGCCAGGTTGCGTCTAAGCTTGAGATTCTCCGTTATCTGGGAGTGTAGCAATTCATCCATATGTTGCCTTTCTTCTGCATCGGACTGGGGTGGATTGGCTACTAAATGTTCATGTTGTTCCTGTAAAGTGGCATACTATTGTTGTAGTAGCTGCTTTTCCCTTTCGAGATCAATGAATCGTAGTTGAAGTTCTTCATGGCTTCGAAAGAGTCCCGTATGTTGGTTATCAAGATGTTGGTAGTGCTGTTGTAGTTGCGACATACACTGATACATATTATTAAATACATTATTAATAGGGGTGGATGCGGGAATGGTGTTGAATGCAGAAGGGAAGGGAAAGGGGAATGGAAGTGTGGATGCGGTGCTGGAAAATGGTGAAGTGGGAGGTGGGGGAATGGGAGATGGTGGGTGTATGGGGGGAGGGAGAGGTGCGGAGGTGGGTGATATGTCCATAAGATCAACGGTGAATGCAGTAGTGGGAGTGATTGTGAATATTGGAATTGTGGGTGCGGTGATAGTGGTGAAAGTGTACAGTGGTGTGCGCAATTGTGAATACGAACTACCCGGAAGTGTGATTGGGGGAATGAGATTTTCCGTGGCTGCAGTTAGAATTACTGTTTCAGTGGCCGTATAGACAAAAGAGGTGGAGATAGGGTGTGTGGTTGTGTGGGTTGATTGACGGTCTGTGCTTCGGTATGGGTAGTGGACTCGGAGGCGGTGATAGTAGTGGTTACACTGGTAGTGGGAGGTGAATGTGGTGGAGTTGGAGGTAGGGGTGGCAAAGGGGGTGACGGAGGTGCACTTGATACATGGGTTTCCTCAGTATCATGGACAGTGTGTGCGGTGCCCGTGGTTGTGGATGTGCCTTGTGGTTCTGATACTAATACATTCATCTGCTTTCCTGATCGAGGGGGGCGTCTGCTGTATCGTCGCTCCGTTCTTCGTGATTGTGCAAGGGCGGTATGAACCGTCTCAGGTACTCCTAAAGCATCAGATATCATATCAAGTGTGGCGCGGTATTGCTCGTCTACTCCTTTGCTCTTGAACTCTGTTCATGGTATCATAGAGCTTTTTCAATGCCTTCGTATAAGCTGGAGCACCTTCAAGTACCTGCAGAGCTTCTTGATCATATTCCTGCTCTTCTTCCTCGGATTGTCCATCATGTTCCTCCTCTTGTTCTTCTTCTTCTTCACCCTCCACATCGATGACCTCTGGTTGTCTGGGATGAGGTTGGTCTGTATCAGTTTGTTGTCCACTAGCTTGCTCTGCCTCGACTTCTACATTAACAGCCTCTATGATTCTGGCTACCTCCTCATCAGTTAGGTCTTCTAAAGTGAATCCGTGAGGGAACTCTAGGTCGGTTGGTACAGGTGGAAACACTAGATTTGGTCCATCAGTGCTGTGTCTTGGTAATCTGATAGTGAAGGGTTGTACCCGCCTTGGAAGTCGTGGAGTTGTCTCTGGTGTCAATGTCGCACCGGGGGGTTGTGCACAGGGCATCTGAACTACACCTCTCATTTTCTTAGATGGCGGTCCTGCGGTTGATAGTCTACGTTGGAATTCTTGTACCCTGGTCCAATTTAATGCCCTCTGCACTGGCACATCATAAGCCAAACATCTATACACAATCCTGGTGGGCACAACATCCATACAGTACAGACTTTTGTTTCTTATACCACCTTTGATGAGCCAAGTGGATTTGGTCGATAATCCAGTGGGGCATGTTGATTGTCAAATCAAAGGCATCAGCCAAGTATAGACTGTTGCTCTAGCACAATGGTAAGTACCACGTTAAGAAGCTTCACCTCCTTAATGTCAATCCGTGGGAGAGGTAGGAGTGATATGAAGATCGTGAACGTGAGATGATGTGAGAGTGAAGGTGAGAAGCACAAAGGTGCACACACATACACACACACAATGAAGAGACAAGCAAGACACAATGGAAGGTGGGAAATTAGCTCTATTACTCAAGAACACTATTACAAGCTCACACTAGCTCTAATCTCAACCAAGCTAACCTCAAAAATGAGCTCTCTAGCTCTTTTTATAGTTTCTAGACTAGTTTTGACCGGTTTCACATCTAGTGACCGGCCTAGTTAAAAAATAGGTCCTAGATGCTATTTGGAAGGGTAAACGATGTCTAAAAATAACGAAAATTGGTACGCGCATTCTACCTAAGCTCCTCAAGCTTGAGGACTCCTCGGCTTGCACAAAATGGAGCTATGGATTACAAAATGGGGTTTTCTATGATACATATGTTACAATTAGTGATAACAATCACTGTTGAATGTTTGGAGAATTAATAAGAAATATATTTGTTTGAAAAATTGATCCGCCTGGCTCCCTTCTCCTTCTTTACATGCTTCTGTGGCGTCTGTGCCTCTGGTTGCTTCCAACACCCCCCTCCCTCTCGCTTCTGTCGTCCCTGACAGAACCTTGTTGTGAGGTCTGCCGGATGTAGTTCTGTAGGAGGTCCTGAGCGAGGGTGTGTTCTGATATACGAATGCCTCGGGCTAGGTCAGCCTCGAGTTTCTCCCAGTCGATAGGTTGCGGCTCGTCTGGTGGTGGGAGCTGATAATGTGTGGAGTACACCATTCGTTCACAGGCGAATAATTGCAATAATTGTGTGGGCCTGCTTATAAATACCTCTGAATGGTACTCCCAAAAGCCGGTGGTGAACATTTCTTCGAATGTCTGCTTGTAGCAGGCCGGTAGGTATTTGATCCTGCAGTGCCAGGCATAACACACCCGTAGCGATGGCGTTGTGCTCATATCATAGACTAAATCAAAGTTGCCATGCTCAAAGCCCGGGGTGTTTACATGGGGAGCCTTGACACGTCGGAAGACTTTAAAGGTCATTTGCATCATGTCAAAGATTTTGACAGTCATGTGCGCGGCAATATCATTCATATGCTTTAACCTAGGGAGCCAGTGGCGGATCGTCGCCATCATGTAGCCTACTGTGGGTAACTCGATTGGTGGCTTGAGGGATAATTCAGCCAGTCTTGGCACTGCTTATTGTTCTGTAGCTTAATAACGAAGGCAGTCCAAGAGCGGCATCGTGGGACTGGTCCCCAGCATGGATTAAATTTTAAGTGCAGCGGCGCTTTCACCCATGTGCTCATCATCTCGGGATAGTTTTGCAATAAATCTCTGCGCCAGTCTCGTTGATGGATTTCACCTCTCTGTGCACTTGGTGGCAAGTCCTCCGGCTCGAATTGAGTTGCATGCGTTGGTTTCATGCCTGTTTCTTTCTCTATGGCTAACTGGTATTCGGCCATTAACATGAAGTACGGTTTATATTGGAGCTCATGCCCAGATATGTATCGTCGCGGGGCCAAATGAGCAAAGAATGGTGACTGTAAAATTCTCTCTTCAATCATGGCCATGGCATGTAGCTGTGCCTCTACTCTGGCCGAATGTGTTGTTCCGAGTTCTTCAACTGTCTTCATCCACGCGGGGGTAGGTAATTCATATGTCATCTGGCCTTCGGCCGTGACACGTCCGCTTGGGATGGGTATGGGCTCGTATGCCTCTTCGAATGTCTCCTCCACCGGGATAGTGACAGTGTCTTCCTCAGCTGGTAGCTCAGGTGGGGAGTCTGGCCTTGGTGGTGCTTCATAGACTGCAATTCTAGATTCAAGATTTGTTACCTGGGCCCGGAGTGCGTTGAGTTCCTCTAAAATTTCAGGGGCAGGGTCCGCAGGTGCTGGTAATTCTGCTGCTACGTGTACTTGTTGTGTTGCTGGTTCTCTGAGCTGTAGCAGCTTGTGATCTTCCTTTAACTTTTGATGTTCTTCGTTCATACGATCATAGTCCTCAAGCAATCGCACATGATCATCTAGCAACATCCTCATCGATTCAGATGGGATAGCTTTGAATTTGCTCGGACTTAGTGGTTGTTCAGGGTGGTCCAAAGCCGCTTCCAGATTCTCTCTATTCTGCTCTTGAAGTCTCTGGTTCTCCTCTTTTGCTGCGGCTAAGTGTCTTCTTAGTAAACCCATATTTCTAGTGAGCGTTGCATTGCGGACGGTCTGGGCTCGAAGTAGGTTGTCCAAATCCGCAGTGGCTTCTTTTGTTTTCTCCTCACTTTCTAGTTCTAATTTGTGATAGGCCTCTCGTAAATCTTGGTATCGGCTGTTCAGTGAGGCATTCTCAATTGATAGTGAATTAAGCTGCGACTGTAATTCATTCGTAGTCCTCTGCAGCTGTTGATAGTTGGTGCCTAGTGATGCAAACTCATCGCGGACTTGTGTCATGCATGTGAACATGTGTTGGAATGCGGTGTCTATGGTGGGCGATAGTAGTAGTGAAGTGCTAAATGATGATGCAGTGGGAGTAGATGCAGCGGGAATGGGAAATGGGGTTGGGACGGTGGATGCAGTGGTGATCGTGGAAAATTGTGATGTGTCTAAAAATGTTTGTGCCGGGAGTGAAGTGAGTGGTGGTGCCGTGGGTGGTGAGATGTCCATGTCACTGGACGTGTTTAGTGTTGTGACTGTGAAAAGTGGTGTGATTGTGGGTGGTTGTGTAGGTGTGAAGACGGGATTTACAAATGTGGAGTAATTTACATGGGGGCTGGCTGGAGCAGCTTGGTGAAAAGGGGAAATAGGGGTTATGGTGGGTTGGGGAGGTGAAACTGGTGAGAAGGTTAGTGGGGTTAGAAAGGGGAATGGGGTTCTTAGAGGTGGGGGAAACGCGGGGAAAGATGAAGGGGTTAACATGTAGATACGAAGGGCTGGGTGTGGGCATGGTGGTCTGAATGGGCAGGGCAAAGGTTGTGGCTATGTTGCCTTGTACAGGTGTGGATGTGGGGGAAGTAGGTGGGTGTGCGGGGGATACAGGATGGGTTGGTGAAAGATGAGGTGAGAGAGGAGTAGAAGGGGTGGATGTTATTTCGAGGATAGTAGTGGTATGTACAACGGTAGTACGGGGTGGGGAATCTACAAGGATGGGTTCTGCGGTCAATGAACTTTCGGGGACGAGGCGTGCCTCCCTGGCTTGTGCTGAAGACTGAGCTCCTGTTGGTACGCGAATATACTCTCCAGGCTTTGAAAGTAGTCGCACTCGGCGGGGGTCAAACTGTGGTAGTTGCTTTCTTTGTAAAAACCTGAGTGCTTCATGGGAGCCTACTGATTTGACTAACTCTCTGAACCCTCTGATGTATGCGTCTTCGAATCCTCCGGAGATGAGTTCCTGTTCAATTAATGCCTGACTCTCCTCTTCAGTTAACTTCTTCCGGGCCCAGACTTTCTCCATCGTGCAATATAATTTCTTTATGGCCAGCGTGTACGCTGCGGCTTCGAAAGTCTCTTCTTCATATGTGCTGGTGTCGCCGTGCGCGTCAGTTTGTTGGCCTTGGCCATCTGTCTGTCCGTCTTGTGAGCCCTGGCTGGCTTCATCGTCGCTTTCATCGTCGTCTGTTTCGGTTCTTTCTTCTTCAGAGCTCGACACAGCTTGTCCCTGTGGCAGATCTCGCGGCGTGGTAGGGTAGCTGGGGCGTTCATATTCCTGGGAGAACAGCTGTGCCTCTGAATACTGGAATTCGTTTGAGAATGCATCAGGCATCTCAAAATCAAATGTTGTGTTTATAGGGTCGGTCTCCATATGTGGTATCGGGAAAGAAAACGCTTCCGCACCAATAGTGGTGGGAGCTTCTGCTGTTGTGGTGGTGGGTTCTGAGGTGGCAGCTGCCTGAGGTGCAGCGATACTAGTGGTGGCCTCCGGAACCACTGGTCTGGACAACCTTATGCGAATAGGTTGTACTGTGGGAGCCGCTTCTGTTTGTGGTCGCTCTGGAGAAGGTTGTGGTGATGGTGACTCCGGCACTTGAAGGCAAGGAATGGTGCCTCTCATGCGCTTACCTGCCCGTGTTCTACTAGGCTTCCTGGCTTTCTTCGTCGTTCCTTTGAATGCCTTCAGTTCTTCTCCTGTTAGTGCACGCTCAATTGGCAAGTCATAAGCCAAGCACATATACACAAGTCTTGTGAGTGCACAACATCCATTAAGCACTTTTTTACGCTCCCATCTGTGTTGTGCCAGATACATTTGATCTATGATCCAGCTTGCCAGATCAACAGTTTGAGGTCCCGTGCATGCCAAATACAAACCAAACCATATTCTTTTATGTGGCATGGTGAATCTATCCTGAGCGGGGAATGCAAAGTGTTGCATGCATATCCTTAGTGGCTTCGACAACTCAGGTGTAATAGCAGAGATCTCCTCCCACTTCGTGACATCCCCACGTTTCATCGGTTCTGGAATTAATCTCTCTCGATCTGTGGGTGTGTGGGTGCCATGAATTTTAATGGCCGCTCTGATTAAATCCTTTGAGAGGTAAAACCTTTTATAAGGTGGATCATCCACTAAAGAGGGCAAAATAAAAGTTCCTGGGATGTCCTTATTCTCTGAGGCCAGCAAGGTGGTGATTAAGTAATAGCACCTGTAAAAATCCGGTTTGGGTAGAGGATCACTGAAATATTCTGTGAAGCCTGCTCTGGCCCAAACGTGAGTTAAATCTTGGGTGCTCTGTAGGGCTTCGAACTCTCTAGAGAAAAACTGGTATTTTCCCCACGTGCGGTCATCAAATGTCAGAGAGGATTCAAAAATAAAGTCCACGTCCGCAAGGGGTCCTGCAAGTCCCTGAAACCAATGAGAGTTTCGGTGTATCTTCTCTGTGTAGCCCATAGGTGGATTGTCGATAGGCATGGGCCCTGGAAACCCTTGGAATTCCGGCGGTGGAGCAGTCGGGTGGGATTCTGCTCGTAGCACGTTGAGGGGCACAGCCGCAACACTGGGGCCTGCTCCTGATGTTCCTTCGTCGGTTTGCATGGTGGCTGATGCGCTAATAAGAAAGATCTGCTACAAAAGATTAACACATTAGCATGGAAATTAATTATGATCCCATTAAAGTGAGACCGCAATCCCTTTCCATAACTGATGCGTAACCCGTGTAGCCAAGTGCTGTGATGTGATGGATGCAATGTTTTCTTGCAGCACAAGTGCAGGTTTCTAGACTCCTACACGTTTCAGATCATGCATACATTTTTTTGATGAGATGACATTACGAGTGATGTGTGATGATGGTGGGTGAATTTATACAAGGTTTAAAGGTTAGTGATTTAGTACAAGGTTGTATGTTAGTCGGGGGGTAGTTAGACAATGGGTTAGGGGAAGACGGTTGGACACGCTTCGGTATCCATTTCCTAAGAGTCCTTGAGTGGGTGGTGGGTTTCTGTTGAGGGGCAAAAGGTGGTATCGAGGAATGGGAAGATTGGCGAGGGGTATGTATTACATGGCTTATGGGATGAGCTATGATACATGGTTTGGGTACCCAAATCTGCATGGGTGTGGGTCTATGGGTAAGGTACTTCTTGGCGATCCACATTTGTCGAATGCTCGGACCTGTAGAAGGAGGTCGAGGGGATGGTGGATACTGATTCTGTTTCTGCCTTGCCTTTTTCTTGTCGATCTCTGCTTGGTTGGAGTTCTTCGGTGCTTTTTGTCCTTTTGGCACCCATATTTGTCTGGTGCCGCGTCCTTTGGGTGGCCTAAACTGCTTTCCTTGTTGTTTCCTCTGATACTGCCGTCGGTCTGGGTTCCTTCGTCGTGGTTGACTCTGTCGTGGTGGAGGTTGAGAGGTCGGATGGACACTCTGCTTTGGAAAAGAAGGGAGATCCAACACTTGCGTGACCTGCCCATTAGGAAGTGATGCATTCTTTAACTTTAATCTAGGCCAGTCCGCAACAAGTTTGGAAGGATGAGCACCGCAGGGTGTCGTGCTCATTTGGCCGCTGATGCAACCCACCTGACCACTGATTGTGTCCATCTGCCCTTGCTGTTGGGTAACAGTCTCTTCTAGTTTGCAGGAAGTCCCAGGGAAGATCTCCTGTCGTCCTTCTGATTGACAACTGTTCATAGCCAAGCCCGAGTGGGTTGGTGTAGACGTAACGTGACTGGTCTGCTTAAAGATCTTTCGGTCTTCCGTCGCATGCATTTCATAGGGTCTAGGGTCACAACCGTCAAGTGGAATGCCGTTAGGGAAGTCAAGCGGTATCACTCGCTTCTGTTCTAAGGTTCCAATCTGTAAGGAGCCTTGTCTAAGATTTAGGTCCACTGAGTGATCGTATAGCCAATCTTGGCCAAGGATTAGGGGTTCTATCAGGTCGTCATCATGGCACACTAGTAGCTTTGCTGTCATGGTCAAATCCTTAATGAGGATAGGAAGGTCCACCTCACCCATGCAAGGGGTTTCCATGCCTCCTAGGCCTATGAGGTATGCCTCATTTGGCCGCATTTCTATTCCTGAATCCTTATAGTGGGACCATCTAATCGCACTAGTCGCAGCACCTGAGTCAATTAAAGCCCTGAGTTCTTGGCAAGGGTTGCCGTGCTCTAGCCTAACTCTAATGAATGGTCTCCTGTCCACTATGCTAGGATGAGTGGTTGACTTTACTTGACACATGGCCATGGGATATCTGGGTGATGTTTCCAGATGGTTATAATATTCTCTCCCTAGTCCTTGTCTTCTTAGCTTCATGCGCTTAATGCGTTCTATGGCTTCTGCCTGAGCTTCCGCTCGTATTCTATTTTCTTCCTCCTTACGCTTCTTTGCCAATGTGAGTCGTCTAAGCATATCCTCAGTAAGAGGTTCTTGATATAACCTGACTCTACAGCCACTAATGTAATTAGGCATTATATCTCCTTCTAAGGTGGCTAACTGTACTGCTCCACTTGTCGAAAGTCTGTTAATGATCATAGGTCCATAACCTCGCTTTTCTAACTTCCATGCGTGCTCTTTCAGTGTATACACTAGAACTAAATCTCCTTCTTTTAGGCCTTTATCTTTCACATGTGCATCAAAATATGCTTTCTGTCGCTTCTTTGCTGCGTATATTCCTGCTGCTGCTTTCAGCCTGGTTTCTCCTAATCGTTCCAAGTCCATTATTCTTGCTGATAATTCATGGCCGGTCCACTGATGTTCCTGTGCAACCTTAAGGGTCGGTATCAAGAAGTCCAATGGAAGCACTGCATTCTGGCCAAAAACCATCTGAAAGGGAGTTGCATTGAGTACGGTCTTGTAGGCCACTCGATATGCCCAAACAGCGTGGTGTAGCTGTTTGTCCCAATCTGAACGTTTGTTGTTCACGAGTTTCGTCAGTACGGTACACAGTATCTTGTTAGTGCTTTCAACCTGACCATTGGCCTGAGGATGATATGGTGCAGATTTCTTGTGAATCACCATAAAATCCTGCAACAGATATTCAATGACTTGGTTTAGAAAGTGAGTGCCTCGATCGCTCACTAACTCTATAGGCAATCCATATCTTGTAAAGACATTTTCAAATAAGAATTTTGCAGTCGTGTGTGCATCATTCTTTTTTGTGGCTTTTGCCTCTACCCATTTCGTCAGATAATCTGTGGCAACAATAATGTATTCCGCATGTGTACCTTTTGCAGGGGGGTTAATGGGTCCTACAAAGTCTATACCCCACTTTGAAAATGCACGTCCGCCCATCATGGGTTTCAATGGCATTTCATCTCTGCGAGTAGGAAACTGAGTTCTTTGGCACACATCACATCTCTTTACATAGGTATGTGCATCCAGGTGAAGAGTGGGCCACCATAATCCTGCAAAGAGAATGGCTTTGATTATCCTATCTGGTCCAAAGTGACCTCCTGCAACACCTTGGTGTGCAGTCTCTAGTATGCTCAGATAATCGCTTTCATGAACACATTGTCTTAAATATCCATCTCGTCCTCTTTTGTATAAATTATCGCCAATGAGTGAATAGTCTTGAGCTTCCTGCTCTAGACTGCGTTGTCGAGCTAAGGTCATGCCTTGAGGGAATGTGTTCGTCCTCAGGTATGTCACTAAAGGTTCACTCCAGTCTGGTGTGAGAGACACATGATATAATGTCGCATGCTCTACTGGTGGTCTTTCACAACAAACATGGCATTCCTTACACAACTTGTAGACATCTGCTTCCATCGTAGGCCAATATACTCCTAATCTATGCAGAGTCTGTAATGTTCGATGTTTTGAATGATGTTGCTTTAGTGCACCTATGTGTGCTAATTGCAACCAATTCGCATGTTCTGATTCATCTACACAACAAGCAAGAATCTTTTGATTATCCTGTTTGTATATGCTTCCTGCTAGTATTTGATATCTCTGAGACTTGGTAATCTCTCCTTCTTTGATCTTTAACTTAGGATTCTTGGGTCCGTATGTGAGAATAGGGACTATAGGCTTAGCCCATTCTGGTGCTATCTCAAGGTTAAACAAGTATGCATCTGGTAATTCATCCGCTACTCCTTGAGGAGCTTCTCCTGAGGTTAATCTTGAGAGGTGGTCAGCTCTAAGATGTGTTCTTCCTTTCCTGACTACTACTTCAAAATCATACTCCATGAGTAATAGAAACCAGCGTATTAATCGTACTGTGTTACATGGCTTGTTGACTAAATATAATAGGGCTTGATGATCTGTAAAGAACTTGAATTTGTTGGCCAACAAGTAGTGCCTAAACTTCTTTACTGCGTAGATCATCCCTAATCCTTCTCGTTCCGTCGTGGTGTAATTTCTTTCTGCTGCGTTCAGTTGTCTGCTAGCGTAAGCTATGGGGAGATCTATGTTACCTTCATTCGTGGGTTGTGCTAACACACATCCTATGGCGTAATTGGATGCATCCACATGTACATGGAATGGCTTACTCCAATCTGGAGTGGTCAATATAGGTGCTGAGCACAAACGTCGTTTAAGTTCATTGAATGAATTTTCACATTCATCTGTCCATTCAAAATTGGTTAAAAGAGAGTACAGAGGTTTAGCTATGATTGCATACATGTGTATGAATCGTCGATAATATCCACAATGGCCCATAAATGCATGTACCTCTTTCACATTAGTTGGTCTAGGTAATTCTGCAATTACCTTCACCTTTTCCTCGTCCGTAGAGATTCCATTTTTTGACACAATGTGTCCTAGAATTTTGCCTTGTCTGACCATGAAAACGCATTTTTCTGGGTTCAAACAAACCTGATATTCTCGACTCTCAAATACTTGTCTTAGCTCTGGAATATGTGTCTGTCTTACATTTGAATGAGCACATAAGTCATCGACATAAACTTCCAAGCTCTTGCGTAAGAATTCCTTAAAAACATGACACATGAGTCGCTGGAAAGTGGCGGGTGCATTTGTTAAGCCAAATGGCATCACGCGAAATGCAAATATGCCCCATTCTGTGGCAAAAGCCGTCTTGTGTTGGTCTTCTGGAGCAATGGCTACTTGGTTATAGCCTGAAAATCCATCAAGAAAGCTGTAAACTTCCTTGCCCGCAACTCTTTCTAATAGATGTTCCGTGATAGGAAGAGGATAACTATCTCTAATCGTGGCGGCATTAACTTTTTTAAGGTTAATACACACACGCAATTTTCCATTCTTCTTGGGCACAACCACAATGGGGGATACCCATTCGGTATGCTCAATTTCGTAAATGAATCCTGCTTCTATCAAGCGATCTATCTCCTCTTTAATCTTTGCAGCGTAGTTATCATTATACGTGTAAGGTTTCTGTTTTGTCGGTTTTGCATCTGGAGTCATAGGGATTCTATGAGAACATATATCTGGATCCACTCCTTTCAAATCTTTGTAACTCCAAGCAAAAACATCTCTATATTCGCGCAATAGGGCAACTAACTCTTCTTCTTCTTCAGTCGTCAAATCATGCCCTATATATGTGCATTTTTCTTCTTCTCCTTCTATGGCAACTATTACTTTTTTGGTTTTCTCTCGGTTATCATATACTTGTCCGTCATTCGCCTTTCTATTGGGCATTCGTACCATGATTCTTCTATCTTCGATTTCATATTTCTTGAAATTCTCGGGTACTTCAAACAAAGATTCTTCTTTTTCTGTCATGGTTTATTTCTTCTTCCTTTTCTTGTCTTCACTCTTGTTCGTTACTTCTGTGGCTAACCTCACCTCGTTCGTAATTTCCTCGTGTCTCTGAGTGTGGGTCTCTACTTCGTAGAAATATTCTTCCTCTGTTGCGAATGGAGAGTCCATAATAATTGATTCCAAATCAACATCGCTTGCATCCTCAAATGCATCAGTGTTTGGTTCACACTCTTCTAAAATTGCATCGCACATGATTGGCTCTATCGTGAAAACTGAAATGTCATAGCCATCCTCTTCACAGTGGGGTGTCCATTGTTCTTCATTGATGGCTACATCCATGGTTGCTAGGATTTCCGCCCAACCATGGGGTTCAAACTCCTCGTCTGGGAATACTACAGGTGCGTAGGCTGGATCTTGAAGGGTTCGTGGATGTTGTTCTGCACCTAAGGTCCTGGCTTCTAATCTTTCTTCCTCTTGTTTGGCTACTTTACACATCCATAAATGGGTATCCTCATGCAACCAAGAAGGATCTGATTCTAATGAGTGCACGGATTCCTTCTCCACTGGTGTCTTATGGATGGTATTCCATTGTATTGGGGGTACATCTCTGTGTGAATAGTCTTTAAGATTGACTTTAGTAGTCACTCCTAAATGTTGCAAGTACAAAGAATTAGTTCCCCAATCTTGTACAATTTGCAACTGACGCATGAATGGTCGTCCCAATATCATCTCATAAGCGTGATTTTTCGCAAAGTCACAAATGGCAAAGGTATGCTCAAATTCTACACCACAAGTGGTGAGAGATATGCCTTCTAGTAAGCCTAATGGTTTTTCTATGTGTCCATCAGCCATTTGTAGCTTCATCCTGGTGGGTCTGAGGGCTGGCTTACCCCAACGTTTCCACAAAGCGGTGGTAGCGATGGCTACTCCGGCTCCTGAATCTAAGATGGCTTTCGTGGTGTAGCCCTGATGGGTTATTGGAAGATATGTGTTACCTTCCTCTCCTTCGCTTACGTCTCCAATCTTTTCCACGGGTATCTCTGGTACCTTCTTATGTGATCCTATCTGAGAGGGTGTGGTAGCTAGCTCAGGGAATTGATTTGCTACGTGCTTCCACAACTCTGGTTTTACCTTTAACAATTCCTCCAGGGTGAGATTACACTGTACTTTCGTGTTCTTGATCACTTCTGTGTTCCTAGGGATCACTGATTCTTCATTCCTCACTATTATCATGGGTGCTCTCATACTAATAGACTTTGCTTCCCAAGGTCCTGTGAACTGAGGTAATTCTTGTAGGGAATTAGATTCAAATCTTGTGGGTTCACTCAGTTGCTCCACCTCTACCTCATCGTATATAGAGGGGATGTCTTGGGGAAATTGTTCCTGCAAGTCGTTTATTTCTTGAATAGGAGGATGAGTTCCTTGTTCTTTTCTCCATTTCTCTTCTTGGATTTCTCTCAAAAATTCATGTGAGTACCTATGTATGGAAGACAAATTGTCTTGACTTTCTGTATTAGGTACTTGAGACAGGGATGGTGCATTCCTTTCCTGTGTCTCTGGGACAATAGGGTTCCTATGCTGATCCTTTTTCTCTTTGCTTTCTATCAAGTGTTCTAACCTCTCCATTAGTCCTTGAAAGTGTAGTTCTGGTTTTGCCATGTTACTCCAATTAAGATATCTAGAGGCTTCAAACAAAGCTTGTGCTAGTTCTACCATCTTCATGCACAGTTTAGTTCTCTCAATTTCTAGATCAGCTCGAGGGTAGTTTTTACTCATTTCCGTTACTTGAGGTCCCTCTTTTAATCTAGCCTGATATGCACGAAACATCATGTCTAGATCTTCTGGTATGGGTTCCGCTAAGACTGATCCTGATTTCTGAGCTGGGTTTTCTTGATTTAATTCTTGTGAAGCCAATTCTTGTATTTTGGCTCTAGATTCTCTTAAACTTCCTTCCAACTCCGTTATCTTTTTACTCCACTTTCTCTTTATTCTTTCTCTGGAATCTTTCCAAGATTTTGTCTTTTTACTACTAGATTCTGCAACTTCACTAGTTCCTGCTACTTTCTCTTGATTAGGCTGTTGGGTTTGTAAGAGCGCCTGGGCTCTGGTTATAGCTTGGATAGGCACGTATGTAGGGTTGGATCCATCTGCGCTGTTTACAATACCTATCACGTTGATCGATGTCACATTTGAAGTGTTAACTGGGTTCTTAGGACAATCTTTGATTATGTGCTCTTTGCCACAATCGACACAAAAGCCTTGTATGTTATAGTACTGTGATTGCCTTGCTATTGGGGGATGTGGACAATCCTTTACGAAGTGATCTCCTTGGCACCTAAAGCATGGTCCTCTAGGGCCCTGTGGTCTCTGTTGTCTCAATTGGGGCCGTGGGTTTGGGTTTGCGTACATCACATTAGTATAATCTGGCTCCCAACTAGGTTCCATTGGTGGACTATCATAATGATATGTCTCCACATGCTCTGGTGACTCCGTGTAATAAGCGGGTGGACTAGTTACATGAGTAGAGTCAAAACTGTTTGAGTTCGGGTCACTTTCGGTGATCAAGGGTGAAGAAGGCACTAAGGCCCTACTTAGGTTCTCTTCTGCAGCCGCGTATTTGACTGAGATGACATTCGCTGGTGGGGGTGGCTGCTGAGCTAAGACGGGTTGAGGTCTCTGTTGAGCCTGGTATGGGTAGTTCTGGGGAGGCCTATAGTAATAAGGCTGAGCATTGTATTGGCCTTGATACCTACCTGGCTGCTTGTATGTTTGCGGGTAGTTCTGTCTCACGGTTTGTTTGTTGTATGGGCAGTCCTGAGCCGTATGATTCGTATATCTTCTCTCAATTGTACAATATTGGCCACTAGGGTTGACATGAGGTTGAGGTGCATTGGGGCACACGTTTGCCAAATGATTTCCACCACAAGTGTAACAACGTACATTAGTTGGCAGCTTGGGCACCTGTTTACTAGAAACTCCTAGTTTTTGGGCCACTTTTTCTGCTAGGTCCTCTATCGGGCTAGACAATTTTGTGGATGCTAGCGAAGAACAATCCGAGTCCTTATAGACCTTTGAGAGTTCTAATTCATCTCCTAGGTTGTCCTCAATGTCTATACATATTCTTATACACTCCTCTAGCGTTCTGGGTTCTTTTAGGTACACATAGGAGCGTAGTTTAGCGCTCAACAAGCCATCTAGGAACAGTGATACTTGTTTGGCTTGTGAGGGTAGCTCTTGCATTGGACATCGTTCGACATATTGTCTGAACCTACGTCCTGCCAATCTAACTGTCTCCTGAGGGGTCTGTTTAAAGCTATGAATCAACGAAGACGTGTCATGTCTAATCCCACTTTTAGAGAATTCAGTGATGAATGACTCTAAAAAGTGATGGATGTCTCTAAATTGCCTTTGTTGCAATGGTTGGAACCAAGTTAAAGCTGTATTCTTTAACGTTAGCCCAAATGCATTGTATTGCGTGATCATGTCCTCGACTTGTTCTGCTTGTAGTACTTGCTTGAATTCTGCGACATGGTCATAGGGATCTCCTGTCCCATCAAAGTAATTCTTCATGGATTTCACTAATTGAGTGGGTCTCAATACTCTTGCGTGTTCACGTGGCCTAGGTAGAGGAAAATCATCTCTACCACCTGGTATTCCATGATTTCTTTGTCTATCCACGCTATTAGTGTTCGTGGTTGTTCTATCTCTCCCTATGGGGTGATTGAAGCTCACTTCCGGTCTCTCTTTAGTTCCTTCTCTTTGATTTCCATGGGCTGAGGAGGTTCCTGCCCCTTGTTGACTTGTATTCATGTTTGTTCTAGATGGAGGGAATACCAATTCACCTCTCCATGTGTATGTGTTTTTAGCGCGCTCAGGCACCACAAAGACTCTTTCTGAAGTCTCATCCAGGTATACAACCTTTCCAGGTGTATCTGGGTCCTTGAATTCATAAATTGTAATGATGCCTACCTCACCAGGGTTTTCCTTTCTGTACCTCCAAAAGGCTTCATCTGTCTCTTTATTTACAAACAACTCGGTGCTCCTGTTATCTTGAGGGATCCATTCTGGGATGAGTACTCTTGTTAATACGGATTTCCCTCTAGGTGTTCTAGGTTCTTCTAACGGTTCTTTTCCTTGAAATTTCGCTTCCGTCTCTAATTGAATTGTGCCAAACTCATTAGTATTGTTTGGTTGCGTGCTTAGGACGTACATGGTTCCTTCTTTGTCTATGTAAGCGTCTCTCTCAAATTTCACCACTGGTCTTTCCAATCCAATGGGTTGATCAGGGTTGTGCAGTTGCACCACTTGCCTTTGCAAACCATCCTCATAGATGCGAGCACCTAATCGGTTGGTTCGGAGAAACTCTAATTGCGTTCTATAGGGTCCTTCTGGTTTTTCTAGGTATGCGACATGAGTCCCTCCTTCTGGTCTGTCTGTGCTAAATGCCATTTCTGATTCGCTTGATTCTGAGCTAAACTCGTAGGGATAACTACTATTCAATTGCTGAGCCCACGATCGAGCAGTGGTTCTTACACTAGCCTCTGATGATCTAAGGCTTCTTCTGTCCGACTTACCTATATGTTTGCCCGATCTAAGGTTCATTAATTTCCTTCCTTGCTCACTCAATTTTCCCACTTAGATCGTCAATGGTCCTTCGTGATTACTTGCTTGATTCGTTTCAAGTTTCTCTAGATTCTTGTCTTAATTTGTGCGTCAGGAATTCGACTTTTCGTTATAATTTGAGTTCTCGTTCCGTCAGACTTATGTTCTTTTCTTTAGGTTTTCGTCACACACACCTTTACTTGTAATCTTAACTTGAAAGAATTAGGTATCTTGAACTTGAGGCATTCCTATCGTCGTTAATCCACAACTACCGTTTAGCCTAAGCTAAGAATTGACTAAGGGGGTTGAGTAATCTTCCAACCTCGAGTCGGCTTTTCTGTTGCTCTGATGCCCAAGAAGCCGCGCTTCCCAAGCTTTGCTGTCCTCACTGCCTTGCCTGCTTGCCTTTGATTGCCTTTGCTAAACCTGGGAAATTCCAATGTTAGACCAATTCACAAGATGATTAAACACTTGAGTATATACACCTTTTAAATCCCTTCCCTTTTTGCCCAAATTTTCAATGTGTGCCCCCTGACTTCCTAGTCCCAAACTAGGTGAACCTCAAATTAGCTTATCCAAAAATAGATGTATTCTTTATGAAAAAAAAACAGTTGAGGTCACGTAGTACTCGTCACGAGCTTTCTAACGAGCTATTAAGCTCAAAAAACGGACTTCGGATGAGAAAGTTATACGCGTTCAGGCCCTGGGGGTTAAAAACTGATAATCCAGTTTTCCCTCAAATATGAGCTAAGGGGTCTCCTATGAGTCTAATGATCCAAAAATTTCTCAAAAATACCCTCAAAATTGGTCAAAATTGGAGCCCCAAAAATTGCGATAGGGGTGGACAATCGCGATGGTCTGGGACAATCGCGATGGTCCAAGCGAACCGTCGCGATGGCGTGGGATTTGGACAATCGCGATGGCCCGAAAAGGCGAACCGTCGCGATGGCTCAAAACGAACGATCGCGATGGCGTGAGGTCGAACCGTCGCGATGGTCCGAAATGAACGATCGCGATGGCGTGGAACTTGGACAATCGCGATGGCGCGAGTCAACGGTCAACGGGGAACAATCGCGATGGTCCAAAGTGAACCGTCGCGATGGCGTGGGATTTGGACAATCGCGATGGCCCGAAAAGGCGAACCGTCGCGATGGCGTGATCAGGCGGACAATCGTGATGGCGCGGGTCAACGGTCAAAGGTGGACAATCGCGATGGCGTAAGGTTGAACCGTCGCGATGGCCCGATCAAGTGGACAATCGCGATGGCGCGAGTCAACGGTCAACGGGGAACAATCGCGATGGTCCGAAGTGAACCGTCGCGATGGTCCGCGATGCGATGGCTTGAGCCAATCGCGATGGTCCGATTTTGGGCTGTCGCGATGGTCCAAAAAATGAACCGTCGCGATGGTCAATAGGGACACGTGGCACTGTCGTGGCACTGTCCGAAGTGAACCGTCGCGATGGCTCAAAACAAACGATCGCGATGGCGTGAGGTCGAACCGTCGCGATGGTCCGAAATGAACGATCGCGATGGCGTGGAACTTGGACAATCGCGATGGCGCGAGTCAACGGTCAACGGGGAACAATCGCGATGGTCCAAGCGAACCGTCGCGATGGCGTGGGATTTGGACAATCGCGATGGCCCGAAAAGGCGAACCGTCGCGATGGCTCAAAACGAACGATCGCGATGGCGTGAGGTCGAACCGTCGCGATGGTCCGAAATGAACGATCGCGATGGCGTGGAACTTGGACAATCGCGATGGCGCGAGTCAACGGTCAAAGGGGAACAATCGCGATGGTCCGAAGTGAACCGTCGCGATGGTCCGCGATGCGATGGCTTGAGCCAATCGCGATGGTCCGATTTTGGGCTGTCGCGATGGTCCAAAAAATGAACCGTCGCGATGGTCAATAGGGACACGTGGCACTGTCGTGGCGATGGCCTGAGCCAATCGCGATGGTGCGGGGTCCACTGGACAATCGCGATGGTCCAAGTGGACCGTCGCGATGGCTCAAGTGAACCGTCGCGATGGTCCGAAAAAGCGAACCGTCACGATGGTCCGGCCGAGCCGTCGCGATGGCGTGAGCCTATCGCGATGGTGCGACACAATCGCGATGGTTTGAGCCAATCGCGATGGTCCACCAAACAATGAATTTTCAAAATGCAACTATGGTGCCGTGTGTGCGCAAGGATCGCCTACCTCGTGGTGTGGTCGCCTACCTCAGAATCCGAAAGTTGCAGACCATCGCGATGGTCCGCCACACTCGGAAATTTCTGACAGAAAGTACATGTTTTACCTTTTGGAAGCTTTCCTGATGCTCTGAAGCTCTGTACCTGCAAGAAAACTCAAGAAAATGCAAGCACACACAAGCGCAAAAACTCTCTCTCGCTCTCTCGCATGCACAAATGAGGGGAAATGAGGTGAATGGGGAGATATGGTGAATTTTCTGATTTTTTTGGAGATGAAGATGATGATGCGATGATGAAGATGGAGTATGGGGAAGGTGAAAAACACTAAAAACTAAGTAAAAACAACAACAAAAACTGAAATTTTTACCTTCCAACGCCACTTCTTGCTATACTCTTACCATCACACATTCGTCCTAGACTCGATCCCCGGCAACGGCGCCAAATTTGGTGTTGCTCTAGCACAATGGTAAGTACCACGTTAAGAAGCTTCACCTCCTTAATGTCAATCCGTGGGAGAGGTAGGAGTGATATGAAGATTGTGAACGTGAGATGATGTGAGTGAAGGTGAGAAGCACAAAGGTGCACACACATACACACACACAATGAAGAGACAAGCAAGACACAATGGAAGGTGGGAAATTAGCTCTATTACTCAAGAACACTATTACAAGCTCACACTAGCTCTAATCTCAACCAAGCTAACCTCAAAAATGAGCTCTCTAGCTCTTTTTATAGTTTCTAGACTAGTTTTGACCGGTTTCACATCTAGTGACCGGCCTAGTTAAAAAATAGGTCCTAGATGCTATTTGGAAGGGTAAACGATGTCTAAAAATAACGAAAATTGGTACGCGCATTCTACCTAAGCTCCTCAAGCTCGAGGACTCCTCGGCTTGCACAAAATGGAGCTATGGATTACAAAATGGGGTTTTCTATGATACATATGTTACAATTAGTGATAACAATCACTGTTGAATGTTTGGAGAATTAATAAGAAATATATTTGTTTGAAAAATTGATCCGCCTGGCTCCCTGCTCCTTCTTTACATGCTTCCGTGGCGTCTGTGCCTCTGGCTGCTTCCAACATAGACTAAACCATATCTTCTTAGGTGGCATTGTGAACCTCTCTTGAGCGAGAAATGCAAAATGCTGCATGACCATTCGCAAGTGAATGGCAATTGTAGGTGTCATTGCCACCATGTCCTTTAATTTCGTCAGATTCTTGTTCTTCATATTGTCGGGGACCATTGTCTCCTTTCCGTAGGAATGTGCATACCTTTCATGTCTAGAGCTTCCCTTACCAAATTGATAGTCAACCTGAAACGCTTCAGTTCATTGCCCCTTGTGAGAGATGGGAGGACAAAAGAGCTGTACCCCTTTTTGTCTTTGCTTGGAGTGAGGGTGCTAATCAAATAAGAGCACCTTAGAAAATCGGGCTTTGGCAATTGGAATTTGAAGTAATCGTAGAGTCCCGCCTTCTTCCATATAGGTTTCAGCCCCTCATTATTCTGCAATCTCTCAAATTCCCTAGTGAAAAAGTGATATCTGCCCCAACGCCCATTGAATTCTATCTCGGCCTCCCACATGTAAGTGCCTTCACCCAGGGGTCCTGCCACATCACTGAACCAATGTGAGTTTTTGCTAACCGACGTTGTGTGCCCCTATGGAGGATTCTGAACCGGTATGGCGTGTAATGCCCTCAATGCCACTGGGCGTTCCTTCAATTCCTCCTCAACGGGAAGACTTTCAATGTCCACGACTTGGGGGCTGGTGCCTGCCTAGGAGCTAGTTCCTACCGTATCTGCCATGTTACTTCTTGCCTCCTGATTCTGTGAGAATATAGAAACATGTGTTAACATTGTAAAGGACAAGATAGAACCGTTTTTGTCCCCATTACAACATTAACATGAGGTTCGGGAGAGATTAGGGGGTTATTAAGTGCTCGGTGCTTGTGTGTGTAGTTAGGAATTGGGTAGACCTAAGAGCTAAGTGGAATGATGTAGTGTGAGAGTGACGTAGTTAGTAGGTGGACATGGATTTACAACTAGGGTCCGGGGGTTTATTACAAGTTTTAGGTTGCCAAATGCAGTGGATGGGCTTTGATCTTGATTTTGTGGAGACTCTGAAGAGTTTGATAGGGGTATCTACTTGAGAATGAGGCTTTTTAGGGACCCATTTACGAGTGATTCTACTTTTGCGCATGGAAGAATATGTGTCCGTGCATGATGTGTAAGACTGGGCATCAGATGTTTGAGTGAGTGAAACATGTTGTACCGGGTGTGGCCTTGGTGTAGCTATTTGAGCCCGCAAGCAAGCCTTAGGCACCTAGATTTGTCATGATTGTGGGTTGGCCTTCATTGACTTCTTGGGTACCCAAATAGACTTCACTTTCGCAGACGAATTTATGAAGTACTTCTTATTAGTGTCGTGTTTTTAATTACTAATAAGAGGTTTTGGCCGTGGGGTTGGCCTGGTCGCAACAGGGTGTTCGCCTTTCCGCATCCATACTTGTTTCAACGGCTGAAACAATCTGCTTTGCTCCTTTTTTTGGCCTCTAGTATAGGTAGTGCTCTGCTTCTTCTGTATTTGATATGCCGTTGGTTGCTGCATCCTTCTGGCCTTTGGAAAAGAAGGGAGTACCGTCTTATGCTTGACTTCATTGTTGAAACCATCCTTTTTCTGCATCATACAGTTTTGGACAAGAATAGCATTGTCAACTTCATGTGCGTCCCTGGAAGGACCAGGAGTTCGTGCCTTACCTAATTCCTTGAGTGCCTCATTTTCCAATTCAACTGTAATTCAACTATGATTTACCCATACCTGAAGAAGTCCACTCCTTAGGTTTAGGTTGACTGCATGATCATAGATCCAGTCCTGACCCAAGACAAGAGGCTCAGTGAGGTCCTCATCTTGACACACTAGTACTTTGAATGTCATTGCTTCGTCTTGAATATAGAGGGGAAGTTCCACCTCGCCCATGCAAGGGGTTTCCACACCTCCCAATCCTATGAGATATGCTTCTATAGGATTGACAGTTAATTTCAACTCTTGACAGTAAGACAATTTAACAACACTAGTGGCTGCACGTGAGTCAATCAAGGCTCTTACAGTCCTTGCACCCTTTCCTTGTCCTATATCTAAGGTTATAAAAGGACGTTGATCAATTATCCTATGGGAGCTGATATCTGAAACTTCACACATAGCCACGTGATATCCTTGATCTGCATATGCATCTGGCCTAGGTTGCTCTCTGCCTTGTCTTCTTAATTTCATTCTCTGTATGCGCTCTAAAGCTTCTGCTTGGGCTTCTTCTCGAATACGTTTTTCTTCTTCTTTGTGTTTCTTAACAGTATTGAGTCGACTTAGCATTTCCTCTGTGAGAGGTTCCTGATATAACTTGACCCTGCATCCGCTTATGTAGCTTGGGAGAACATCGCCTTCTAATGTGGCTAGTTGCACTGCTCCACTTGTTGAGATTCTATTAATGATCATGGGTCCGTAGCCTCTCTTCTCCAGTTTCCTCGCATGTTGTTTCAACGTGTATACTAGTACTAGGTCGCTTGCCTTCAAACCTTTATCCTTAATGTGGGCATCAAAGTATGCCTTCTGTCATTTCTTAGCCGCATATATCCCTGCAGCCGCTCTCAGTCTTGTTTCTCCTAATCGTTCAAGGTCAAAAAGTCTAGAAGAGAGTTCATGACCTGTCCATTCATGCTCTTGTGCCACTTTCAATGTAGGTATTAAGAAGTCCAACGGTAGCACTACATTTTGGCCAAATACCATCTGAAAGGGGGTGGCTTGGAGTATCGTTTTGTAGGCGACTCGGTATGCCCAAACAGCGTGGTGTAGCTGTTTGTGCCAATTAGAGCGTTTATTGTTCACTAATTTCGTCAGTACATTGCATAGGATCTTATTGGTGCTCTTAGCCTAGCCATTAGCTTGAGGGTGATAGGGGGCAGACTTCTTATGTACTACCAAGAACTCTTGGAGCAGATTTTCAATAACTTCATTCAAGAAGTGAGTGCCTCTGTCACTGACTAGCTCTATAGGTAACCCGTATCTGGTGAACACATTCTCAAATAAAAACTTAGCTGCTGTCTGAGCATCGTTCTTCGTTGTGGCTTTTACCTCTACCCACTTGGTTAGATAATCTGTGGCCACAATGATATATTCAGCATGAGAACCCTTAGCTGGGGGATTAATAGGACCTACAAAGTCTATTCCCCACTTAGAGAATGCTCGTCCACCCATCATAGGTTTCAGTGGCATTTCGTCTTTGCGTATAGGATACTGAGTTTGCTGACAGACATCACACCTCTTCACATAGGTATGTGCATCCATGTGAAGGGTCGGCCACCACAAGCCTGCATATAGAATCACTTTAATCACTCAATCTGCTCCAAAATGCCCTCCTGCTACACCTTGGTGAGCAGTTTCCAAGATCTTGAGATATTCACTCTCGTGGACACATAATCTTAGGTAACCATCTTTACCACGCTTGTATAGGTTATCACCAATGAGCGAGTATTCTAGGGCTTCTTGTTCTAAACTTCTTTGTCTGGCTAGTGTCATATCTTGAGGGAATGTTTTCGTCCTCAGGAAGGACACTAGTGGTTCACTCCAATCTAGCACTATGGACACTTGATAAAGAGTGGCATGTTCCACAGGTGGTTTAGTGCAGCAGATTGGGCATTTCTTGCACAACTTTTGGACATCAGCTTCCATAGTCGGCCAATGCACTCCGAGTCTCCTTAGTGTCTACAGGGTTTGTTGCTTTGAGTAGTGTTGCTCTAATGCACCTACATGTGCTAATTGCAACCATTTAGCGTACTCATCCTCTTCCACACAACAAGCCAAGATCCCTTGATCTGTGTGCTTGTACATACTACCTGCCATGATGTGATACTTTTGGGCTTTTACTACCTCTCTATCCTGTGTGTTTATTACTGGGTGGTTAGGCCCGTATGTCAATACTGGCACTAATGACTTAGCCCACTGCGGCACCGCTTCCAAATTAAACAAGTAAGCATCAGGAAGGTCATCTGACACTCCTTGTGGGGCATCTCCCGATGTGAGCCTAGATAGATGATCTGCTCTCAAATGAGTCTTCCCTTTCCTTACCACAACCTTGAAATCATATTCCATTAGCAAGAGAAACCATCTTACTAATCTTCCTGTATTGCATGGCTTGTTTACAAGATATAGCAGTGCCCGATGGTCAGTAAAAAATTTAAACTTATTTGCAAGCAAATAATGTCTAAACTTTTTAACTGCATATACCATGCCTAATCCTTCTCTCTCCGTAGTGGTATAATTTTGTTCAGCTGCATTCAATTGTCTACTAGCATAGGCAATTGGAAGATCCATATTACCTTCACTGGTAGGCTGCGCGAGTACACACCCAATAGCATAATTAGATGCATCAACATGAACATGGAAAGGCTTATTCCAATCTTGTGTGGTCAAGATTGGTGCTGAACATAATCGCCGTTTAAGCTCATTGAAAGAATTCTCACATTCATTAGTCCACTCAAAGTTAGTCAAAAGTCCATACAGAGGCTTTGCTATGATGGCATACATGTGTATAAACCGTCGGTAATAACCACAATGCCCCATGAAAGCTTGTACTTCCTTGACATTCTTTGGCCTAGGTAACTCGGCTATGGCTCTCACTTTCTCTTTATCTGTGGATATGCCATTCTTTGACACTATGTGTCCTAGAATCTTGCCTCGTCTGACCATAAAAACACACTTTTCTGGGTTCAGGTAGACCTGATATTCTCTACATTTGTCAAAGATTTGTCTGAGTTCAGGAATATGGGTTTGCCTAATGTTGGAATGAGCACAGAGATCATCAACATAGACTTCTAAGTTCTTCCTCAAGAACTCTTTAAATACATGACACATCAATCTCTGAAATGTAGCAGGAGCATTGGTAAGACCAAATGGCATTACTCTAAAGGCAAAAATGCCCCATTCAGTGGCAAAAGCCGTCTTATGCTGATCTTCTAGAGCTATGGCTACTTGATTGTAGCCCGAAAATCCATCAAGGAAGCTGTACACTTCCTTGCCTGCTACTCTTTCTAAGAGATGTTCTGTGATAGGAAGCGGATAGTTATCTCGAATTGTGGCTGCATTGACCTTCTTCAAGTTAATGCATACACGCAGCTTTCCATTTTTCTTGGGCACCACTACGATGGGGGATACCCACTCAGTGTGCTCAATTTCATAGATGAATCTAGCTTCAACCAGTCTATCTATCTCCTCTTTGATCTTAGCAGCATAATTATCATTATATGTGTATGGCTTTTGCTTAGAAGGTTTGGCATCTGAGGTCATGGGGATGGTGTGTGAGCATATGTCAGGGTCCACGCCTTTCAAATCCTTGTAACTCCAAGCGAATACATCTCTGTACTCTCTTAGCAAGGCTATCAATTCGTACTCTTCGTTTTCCGTCAGGTCATGGCCTATGTATGTGCATCTCTCTTCTCCTTCTTCCACGGCTACCACTATTTTCTTGGTGGTTTCTTTGTTATCATAGGCCTCCCCTGATTGCGCCTCTCGTTTAGGCATTCTGATCATGACTCTCCTGTCATCTATCTCATACTTCTTAAAATTTTCCGGGACCTCAAACAAAGATTCTTCCTCTTCTGGTGTGACTTCTCTCTTCTTTCTTTTCTTTCCTTCTTCCTTCGGGGTCACATGTGTGGCTAGCCTTACGTCATTTGTAAGCTCTCCATGCCTCTGGGGTTGAAATTCTACTTCATAGAAGTATTCTTCATCTGATGCAAAAGGTGGGTCCATGATGATCGACTCTAGATCGGAGTCACTTGCATCCTCAAATGCATCAGGGTTAGGTTCACACTCTTCTAACACTGCCTCTCCCATGATCGGCTCTATGGAAAAGACTGAAATGTCCTAGCCATCCTCATCACAGTGTGGTGTCCATTGTTCTTCATTGATGGCTATATCCATGGTTGCTAGGATTTCTGCCCAGCCATGGGGTTCAAATTCTTCATCAGGAAAGACTACAGGTGCATAGGCTGGGTCTTGGATTGATCTATGTGTTTCTTTTGCACCTATCTCTTTGGCTTTTTCTCTCTTCTCTTCTTCTACTGCAACTTTGCACATCCATAAGTGGGTGTCTTCATGCATCCATGAGGATCCTGATCCTATGGAATGCACCGATTCTGTATCATCTTTGGCTCTATGGAGGGGATTCCATTGGATAGGAGGGACATCTCTATGAGAGTAATCTTTGAGATTCACTTTGGTCGTAACACCTAAGTGTTGCACGTACAAGGAATTGGTTCCCCAATCATGTACCACTTGCAACTGTCACATGAATGGTCTTCCAAAATCATCTCATAGGCATGATTTTTGCTAAAATTACATATAGCAAATGTATGCTCGAACTTGACACCACAAGTGGTGAGAGTTACTCCTTCTAACAGCCCTAAGGGTCTCTCTAAGTGACCATCGGCCATTTGCAATTTCATCCTCGTGGGCCTGAGTGCTGGCTTGCCCCAATGCTTCCATAGGGAAGTGGTAGCAATTGCAACACCTGCGCCTGAATCTAGAATGGCCTTGGTGGTGTATCCTTGATGGGTGATAGGAAGATATGTGTTTCCCTCTTTGCCCTCACTCATGTCTCCTATCTTGTCCAATGGTATTTCTGGCACTGTTCTCTAGGATCCTACCTGGGAACGAGGTTTCGCTATCTCTGGTACTTATTTGGCTACATGTTTCGATAGCTCTGGCCTCACTTTGAGTAGTTCTTTTAATGTGAGGTTGCACTGTACTTTAGTGTTTTTCACTACCTCTGTGTTCCTAGGTAAGGCTGAGTCCTCATTTTGTACCATGACCGTGGGCGCTCTCATACATGTAGATTTAGCTTCCCATGGACCCGTGAAGTGGGGTAATTCTTGTAAAGAGTTAGACTCAAAGTCTAATCTTTCCTGAGATTGGGTGCTCTCCTGCTCCTCATAAATGGATGGGATGTCTTGTGGGAATTGGTCGTGTGCATCATCCACAAGTTCAATAGGAGGAGGGACTTCACTCTCTTTAGCCCATTTGTCTTCTTGAATCTCACGTAGGAATTCTGGTGTGAACCGATTCATAGAAGATGATGTGTCTGACTCCGTAGAGTTAGGCACATAGGCTTCCTGGGCAGGAAGACCTGGACTTGCACTTGCCTTGTCCTTGTGTTGAGAGGCAAGTTCCTTTTCTGATTGTGCAATTAGCCTCTCTATTCTTTCTAACAGTCCTTCAAAGTGCAACTGTGTCTTCGCTGAACTAGAGATGTTAAATAGGCGACTGGCTTCAAACATGGTATGAGCCAATTCCACCATCCAATTCCACCATCTTAGCACAAATTTTGGTTCGTTCTAGCTGTAGTTCTGCTCTAGGGTAACACTTTTCATGATCAGTTACGTTTGGCCCTTCTTGGATTCTGGCCTGATATGCTTTAAGCATCATATTAAGGTCCTCGGGAGTGGGATCTGCTAGGACTGATCCTACTCTTGGGGGTGGTGGAATTGCGTGAGGTGGGTTGGAAGGTGGCGGGTCGGATGGAGATGGGAATGGTGGTGGTGGGGTAGTGTGAGAGGGAGTTTGAGATGTGAGTTCAATTATCCTGGCCTTTGTTTCTGTGAGGCTTTCCTCGAGTTCACTCATCTTTTTTGCCCATTGCCTTTTCATTCTTTCACGACTATCTCTCCAAGCTCTAGTCCTTTTCTTTGTCATGCTCTCTGTTTCACTAACATCTGGGCTCTTTTCCTGGCCTACACCTGGGTTCTGCTGTAAGGCTTGGGCTCTAGTGACCACTTGTATCGGTGCAGTGGAAGTGACACTTCCTGTGGAATCTACCACTAACCCAATAACGTTAATGGGAGTGATTTTTGGCATATTGCTGGGATTCTTTGGACAATCTCGTAAGAGATGCTCCTTTCCACATTCTTGGCAAAAGCCCTGGATCGTCACTGATTGGGGTTGTGTAGG
The DNA here is from genome assembly GCA_020310875.1 of Ceratopteris richardii. Lineage (NCBI taxonomy): Eukaryota > Viridiplantae > Streptophyta > Polypodiopsida > Polypodiales > Pteridaceae > Ceratopteris > Ceratopteris richardii. The sequence goes on from CM035420.1 coordinate 186,286,217, forward strand.
TGGAGGCAAGGGACAATCACGAATGAGATGATCTCCCTGACATCTGTAGCATGGTCCTCTAGGGAATGGGGGTCTTACTTGCCTAGGTTGAGGTCTAGGGTTGGGGTTTGCATACATGACGTTTGTGTAATCTGACTCCCAACTAGGTTCATTTGGCTCTTCACTATAGTAGGACTCACCATGTTCAAGAGACTGCATGTAGTAGGCCTGGGGGCTATCAACATGTGTAGAATCAAAACTATGGTCACTGGGGTCAATCTCTAATAGCAATGGGGTTACTGGCACTATGGCCCTATTCAGGTTTTCTTCTGCAGCTGCATACTTTACAGGTATCACATTGGATGGAGCTGGAAATTGTTGGGCTAACACAGGCTGAGGCCTTTGTTGGGCCTGATATTGTGGTTGGTAGGTTTGTTGGGGCCTAGCATACTGCTGTGGTGGATATTGGTTCTGATATCTGCCTTGTTGGTATGGCTGAGGGTAGGTTTGCCTAACCGCTTGCTTATTGTATGGGCAGTCTTGTGCTGAGTGATTTGTGTATCTTCGTTCTATGGTGCAGTACTGGCTACTAGGATTTACTTGGGGTTGAGCCATAATGGGACATACATTTGCCATATGGTCACCACCGCAAGTATAGCACCTCTTTACTGGGGCGAATCTTGGGATTTGTTTGCTAGAGACACCTAGTTTTTGTGCCACTTTCTCAGCGAGTTCCTCAATTGATGTGGATTGCGTGGAAGAGAGGCTAGAGGCACTATCTGAGTCTTTGTAGATTTTGGAAAGCTTTAGATCTTCCCCTAGGTTATCCTCGATGTCAATGCACATGCGTACACACTCTTCTATGGTCCTAGGGTCCTTCAAGTACACATATGATCTCAATTTGGTACTTAGCAATCCATCCAAGAACAAAGCCACTTGCTTAGCTGGCGTGGGTAACTCAGGGACAGGGCATCTCTCTAAGTATTGCCTAAATCTTCTTCCAGCAAGTCTCACGGTTTCTTGAGGGGTTTGCTTGAAGCTGTGAATTAGAGAGGAAGTGTTATGTCTTATGCCACTTTTAGAGAATTCGATAATGAATGCCTCTAGAAGTTGGTCTATGCTCCTGAACTGCCTCTCGTTTAGTGGCTGAAACCATGTCAGGGCAGTGTTCCTAAGGGTTAGACCAAAGGCATTGTACTGCGTGAACAGATCTTCAACTTGTTCAGCTCTCAAGACTTGCCTAAACTCAGCGACATGATCGTATGGATCTCCCGTGCCATCGAAGTAGTTCTTCATGGACTTAACTAGCTGAGTCGGTCTCAAAGTCCTTGTGTGCTCTCTAGGTCGTGGTAGAGGGAATTCATCCGCATTTCTTTGATTCCTGGGAGCTCTAAGTACCTCAGGTTCTACTCTATTTGTTTCCGTTCTTGTTCTTTCTCTGCCCCCTGGGTTGGCAAAGCTTACTTCTGGCCTACCTCTACTTCTGTCTCTTTGAGTTCCATGAGCTTGGGATGTTCCAGCTCCAGGGTGACCATAGGACACGTTCGATCTTGGTTGGGGGAAAGCGAATTCACCCTTCCAAGTATAAGCATGTCTGTCATGTTCTGTAACCACAAAGATCCTCTCTGAAGCGTGGTCTAAGTAGGTCACCCTACCTGGGCTATCAGGATCCTTGAACTCATAGATCAAGATTGACTCTACATCATTTGGCCTATTTGATTTATACCTCCAAAAGGCTTCATCGGTCTCTTGGTTTAGGAGCAGATTGATACTCTTATTGTCCTAGGGAACCCACTCAGGATTGAGGATTCTAGTAAGAACAGATTTCCCTCGAGGGGTCCTAGGCTCACCTCCTACGTTTCCTTGTTCTAGGTCATCTACGTCCGTCTCGGGGATCACATTCCCAAATTCATCTGTCCTATCTGGGTGACTGGTGACTACATTATTGTTCCCTCTTTGTCCAAGTATGCTCCATTTTCAAACTTTACAGCTGGGTGTTCTATTCCAATGGATTGGTCAGGGTTTTTAATCTAGACCACAGATCTTCCTAGGCCATCCTCATAGATGCTAGCACCTAATCGGTTGGTCCTAAGGTATTCCAGCTGCGTCTTGTAGGGGCCTTCCACCCTATACAAATGTGGCACACCTGAACTCCCCGCAGGTCTCTCCATACCTTGAGACATCTCTGATTCACTAGTCTCAGAGCTAGGGTAATGCGAGTGGTGACTCAACTACTGGGCCCAAGACCTAGCAGTATGATCAACGCTAGCCTCTGAAGACCTAAGACTTTGTCTATCCCTTACTAGATGCCGTCCTGATCTAAGGTTCATAAGCCTAATTGAATAGCCCAAATTTGCCCAAGTACAACCTCGTTGCTGAGTTCTTTTGTATCAGTTACTTGATTCTTTTTTAGTTGATTACCGTGTTTATGCTCTTGTCTGATATCACGTCGTAAGGAGCAGTTGAGTTAATTTCCTCACTTGGAGTTGATCGTTCCACGTTAAGTCTTTTCCCTTAGAGTTCTCGGTCACACATAGGTTGTCTCTTGAACTTAGTTTCTTAGATAGTCTTTGACTTGTCACATGCCTATCGTGTCGTGAGTTACTCCTAGCACTACTCGAACTTAGCCTAAGCTAGGAATTGACAAAGGGAGTTGAGAATATTCCGACCTTTCTTGCTGATCCCTTGTTCTTTAATGCTTGAGAACTCGATTCTCAAGCTTGCACAAAGCCCTTGCTTTGGATGCTCTCAATTTCTCTCAGTGGACCTGTAAAAGTCCCAGAGTTAGTTCAAGACTTAAATTCCAATGACTGATAGATCACTTTCATGCATGTTATTCACAAACCAAATTCCCCTTTGCCTTTATGGAAAACAATCTCAAGGATCCTTTAGTTTTCCTACCCCGAGGTATGGTCAACTTCAAAATACCCTATCTAATAATCCCGATCTTAATTTAACCATAACCATCGGAAGTTTTGGTTGTACTCCCCACGAGCTTTCCAACAAGACAAGAATCACAGCAAACGGATTTCGTATGAGAAAGTTATGACAGTTCAGGGTTCTGGTGCTAAAACAGGGTTCAAACAGGCTGACAGATCATAGGGTTTTTCTCAAGAACACATGTGTAGGGACCTCACAAATCACTAATGACTCTCTAATTATGCCCAAAATTCCCCAAGGACTTGGAAAAATTAACCCTAAAATTTTGGCCGAAAAGCCTGTCAACCGCGATCGACAGGTCTGTCAATCGCCATTGACAAAGGTGTCCATCGGGGCTTGTCGATCGCGATCGACACGTCAATCGCGATCGACAGAGTTGATCGTGGGTCCTGTCAATCGCGATCGATGGTGTCAATCGCGATCGATACTTTTTTCGGGATTTTTGCCGTGATTTCAGTCAATCGGGGATGTGTTCGTCACGATGGACACGTGGCAACGCGAATTTTGGTTTCAATCGTTAATTTTCAGTCGATCGCGATCGACGGTGTCAATCGCAATTGACTGAATCCTACGTGGCAGTCAGTCAGTCATGGGGTCTGTTGGTCGCGATTGACAGGGTCTGTCGGTCGCGATTGACAAATGTTGTCGATCGTGGTTGTCGATCGCGATCGATGGTGTCGGTCGCGATTGACAGAGAAACACAGAATTTTTTAACTGTTTTTAGTGATTTAGAATGTGCTCATCATGTAGATTATGGTGATGCACTTTGTTTTACCAAATGGGCAATTTTTCTGTCCATCGCGATCGACAGAGGTCTACGACACAGAGACAGTTTCGTGATGTTTCGTACCTACGCGGAGTGCTGGAGATGATGATGCAGCAAGTACCTGCAAGAGAGCTCAAGAAACATGCAAAAACAATGCACACAATATCGCTCTCTCGCTCTCTCTCACAAGTGGAATGAGGGAAATGAGGTGGAGAAGGTGATATGATCAAAAGCTGAAAATTTTCGTGATGATGGAGATGGAGATCGGATATGGTGAGGATGATGATGGTGGTGAGGTAAGAAAGAGAAAAATAAGAAAAGTAAAGAAATTACCTACAACGCCAATGTCTCAACTCTACGTCTTACCATCACACGCTCGTCCTCAAAGCTCGATTCCCGACAACGGCGCCAAAATTTGGTGTAGCTCAGTGATGAGTAGCACCTCCTTTAATGTCAATCCGGGAAGACGTGAGGATGGTATGATGACCTCGAGCCAGTGAAGGCACAAGTGCGTGAGTGCGAAGCACACTAACATGCACACACATACACACACACGCACATAGGGCAAGACAAAGAGTGAGAAGCAATGGAGTTCTTTTGATTACTTTCAAAACGCTCATACAAGTTTAGATCAATTACAAGCTAGCCTCAAAAATGAGCTCTCTAACTCTATTTATAGTTTTTGACTAGGTTTTGGCTGTGTCCAGACCTAGTGTCCGGCCTAGTTAAAAATTAGGTTCTCTACCCTATTTGGAGGTTCAAACAAAGTCTAAAAAATGTGAAAACTAACAGGTAGGTACTTTTAAAGCTCCTCAAGCTCAAGGACTCCTTGGCTTGCACAAAATGGAGCTACAAAATTATGAAATGGTATTTACAATGGTTTTTAGTGATGAAAATCACTATTTTTGTAGGGGTTTCTATTAACATTTTGACATACATTTCCTGGAGCTCCCTACTTGCTCCTTCTCCTTGTGTGTCCACCTCTTTTATATGCGTTAGTGTCCTGAAAAAATATTGGCCTACTTGCCAGATCGTCGTTGACTGCTCTGTCTGCTTGTACTTTCTCTTCTCTCTGACTCCCTTCGTAAGCTTCCTTGCCTTGTGAGTCCTTCAGTTCCAACACCAAGGAATAGACATGAAGTCCAAACAGAAGATGACACAATGCATCCAGTGGACAAGATAGGCAACCTGAAGACTTCAAACGGTAATATGAACCTATTCACCAAGGTTTGTAGGTGCCAACTGTTGTTACATTTGGTAAGCCTAGATGCTTGACCAAATGATCAAGAATTCTCACTTATACATTTGACTCACAAAATAATTTCATATGACTACCTTTTGTAAAAGTCATGGACTTTACTTAATTGGATAAAAGTAAAAAGAAGTGAAATAAGGAATCTCATGATGTTAGAAGCCAAGAACCATGAATTATTTAGTGGTTGGAATCAAATCAATCAACACATAATGTGTAGGAACACTTTTAGGTGAGGGAGATTCAAATTTCAAGTTCTCTTTATGTATATAAATAGAGGCGACTTTTAGTCATGGGAAATGATAGAGAAGAGAGAGCCATTGAGCCTCATGGTTGAGCATGTCTTGAGCTCTCATATTTATGAGTAAGTCCACTACATCACCCTTGTATCATACATGAAGTAGCACACATAATTTGATTCATTAGTTCATGATAATCTATATTCACTATTCTCTGCTACAACCTCTTCATTTTAGTGATATTGCTTGATCGATATCTCTATGTGTACTTGATCATTTGATTTAATTTAACTTAGTATAGTTAGTGCATTAGTCTAGTAATTTGATTCATTAGTTCATGATAACCTATATTCACTATTCTCTGCTACAACCTCTTCATTTTAGTGATATTGCTTGATCGATATCTCTATGTGTACTTGATCATTTGATTTAATTTAACTTAGATTCTCAGAACAATATCGTAATTACACAAACTCTACTCAACAGATTTCTACATAATACGAGTATAACGTCTTCACTGCACATTTAGTTAGTAGATCAAACCCTAACGATTCCGCAAGATCACTAGCTCAGACCTGCAATCCGGGTGATCTTTCTTAACATCTATGAACTAGCAACTGCATCAATAATGATAACAATCAACAGAACGCGTCAGAGATTTCAATTTATCCTAACCAGATACCTAACAATGTCTCAGTTCAGTCGTCAGACAAGTCGTCACGCTAAATCAAGTTCCGCACAGACAGACAAAACACAAATGCATACAGCATACTCAGGAACGCAAGAACTTAGACAAACAGCACCACAGAAGTAATGTTCCGACAATCACCCAGACGAACAGTCCGGCAATTTCACAAATCGTCATCTCCGACTTTCTTTACATTGCTTTATATAAGAAATTACAACTGTCGCGTAACCACTTTTCGCGCGTGCAAATACAAGATTCCGTTTTACATGTCCCCATCCGGCGGCCGACTAACATTGGCACGCACGGTGGACTCGAACCCGCATGTTATATAAAATTACTGCTCGTCTACTATTCCTTCTAAGTACGTATTCCGGGCTAGTCTAAAAGTTCGGGCGATCTTTTTCTTAAGTGTTTCTAACATTTGTTTAAGGGTATCTGGTTCTACTAGTTGCGCATCTATTCTAACAGAGCTTAGAGCGATGGCTTCAGTGAGCAAAATTTCGGCCTGTGTTTGCAAAAAGGCCTCCTGTAGGTAGAACTCGTTAGATAGAGCTGCATCTCTTGAAACTTTTACTTCTGCAACCTGCTTCTACATCTCGATTACTCGTTCTTTCTGATTGCTAAGTTGATTTTCTCGCCTTTCAATTTCTTGGTTTTGATACTGTATTGTTGTTGAATAGGCATCTCTTTCTCATCGGAGCTGTGCGATTTCTTTCTGTGATTCAGCTTCTTTTGCCAGGTAATGTTTCAGCATTCTGTTGACATCCGTTAGAGCCTCACTTGTTCTATGGAGTTCGTCTTCTGTCAATTTGGCTTCCCTCTGTTGTTCTTGGCTTTTCTTTACTTCCTCGGCTAGATTCGTTCTGGTTTCTTCTAGTAAATTGCCTAGCGCCATCGTTGCATCTTCTTTTTCTTTGAGTAATTGATTCAGTTTGTTTATCTCTGCATCTACAACGAGCAGTAATTCTTCTTTTTCTTTTGCCTCTGCCAGGGCTTCATCTCGCTGAACTCTTATTCGTTCTTGTTTTTGGATTCTGTCCTGTAGCTGCTGTACTTGTTCATGAAGTGCATGATTTTCGATCTTCACGGACTGTAGTTCTTTTTGGAGGGGTGTGATATCTGCCTCCATGACTTCCAACTTATGCTGGAAATCTTCGCGAACACTTTCTGTAATCTGCTTCAGTTGTTGTGGCAGTTGTCTTGATAACTCTATTAGCATCTGACCCATGGATTCCAACTGAGCAAATACTGGTGTGGAGGGTGGTGGAAGAGGGGGACGGGGTTGAGAAGATGCTGCAGTAAGTAGTTGCTGTGAGGTCGGAGGGGAGTAGTTGGGGGATGAGGCGGAAGAAGCTACGGGCTCGTTGGTTGCGTTGGGTGGAATAAGAAGGTTTGCGTTTAGTGGAGGTTCCAGTGGTGGAGTGGGAATGGCAGAGGTAGTTTCTGTTACCTTATTTTGGAGGTCGATGTCCGCGACGGTTGACTCAACGGCCTTGAGTAGCTCTTCGAAAACATTTTTAGCAATTTGTTGTTCATCTCCTTGTTGTTCCTGCTCAGTTTGTTGCTGATAAGCTTCTTCGGTAGAGATTGTTTCTGTTTCAGTCTGCTTTTCCTGTTCTTGTTGCTCAGATGATGATGACTGTGCGGATGGCTCATGCTGCATGGATGTGGCGGTGTCGTGGAATGTGTCTTCTTCTTGCTTTTCTTCATCTTTATCTTTTTCTTTATCTTCTTCTTTATCTTCTCTGGCCGACTTCTGTGCTTCACTCTCAGACGAGCTGATTCTGATTTGTTTTCGGCAGAATAGCTGGTTGAGTTCTTCTTCATCTTCTTCTTCGTCGTCCTCTAGCAGCTGTACCGATTTCTCATGTCTCAGAATTGGTCCCCGGGGTGATGGTTGGGCTGCAAGGATTGCTGGAAAGAGAAAGGATAGTATGTGCGGTAATCGGGACCTAGGCATGCCTCCCTTGTTCACCTGCTTGATTATTGCTACACACTCCTTGTGGATACGTTGGAAGAAATAGGTGGCGAAGTTCACTGGTTCCCGGGCAGCTAAGTCTATGGCAGAGTAAAATGGCCGGGATATGCCGTAAGTGTGCTTCTGTAGGTTTAGGATTGCGACTAAGAACTACAGGGCTGATCTTTCTGGTTCTGGTTGACATAAAATCGCGTACTCGTTCGATGAATAACTAGGGAATAATTCTCTCATGGTTGCTTCGAGGAGGTTAGGGCCCTTTTGTCTACCTTGCACAGGGAGTCGAAACGACTCAGCGAATGACTGAAGGGTTATTACGGCGTATTGGCGATGGCGGAGATGATATTGGAAAAGAAAGGGTGGGATTCCACTGAATGCCATGGCAATTCAGCAAAATTAGCAAGCCCACGGTTGTGCAGGAACTCTCCTATGTCGGTAGGGAGTCCATTACGGAAGGCGGCGTAATTCGCCAAAGCTTCCATAGCGCAACAAAGACAGTAATCACACAACGTAGGCACACAAGGAATGCACAAACATACAAAGCACACAAACACAATAGCGATTTTTGACGGAATGGAGAAGGTTATGTAGATGCGCTGCCTGGTAGGGTAATGAGAATCACTAATCATCGCATGGTATTGAAATGATCATCCTTAACTTCGGTGTGCATGCGTGAGTAGCTGGCAAGGGCAGGGCGGCTGTGGACATTAATAGGTTTCAAAACGCGGATATTTACAAACTTGTATTATTAAATTCGCACAAAAAGAAAAGAAAAGAAAAGTGAACTCCAAAAAAACGCGGCCAACCGCAAAATGTTTTACTACGGGTTCGTTGTGTCTTGATACGGCCGCAACTTCAAACCGTTGATGACTTTCAGAAGAGGGTTTCCGGTCATCGTAGTCAACCGAAAAGTTGCTGGGCCCACTTGTTCTGAAATCCGGTGAGGGCCATACCACCGTAATTTGAATTTACATGCAGACCGATTCGACTTTGCATTATAAAAAAGGACAAGTTGTTCCACCATAAAAACTGGAGTTTTCAAGTGTTGATCATGCGTCCGAGCCTGTCTTAGTTGTACTTCTTGCATAGTTAAAAAGTTGTGCCATCGTTGTTCGTCTAACTCTCTGAGTGTATCCAACCGAAATGATAGTGAGTCTTCCGGTAGCAGTTTCTGAGTGATTGCTACTCGTAAACTTGGTATCACTATCTCCATTGGTGCTATTGCTTCTAATCCATAAGCTAGTTTGAAAGGTGTTAACCCGGTTGTTACCTTGTATGTAGTCTGATATGCCCATAACACTGCAGGTAGCAGTTGATCCCATCTTTTTGGTGCTTCTAAAATGAGTTTTCGGAGCATATTCAGTAGAGATTTGTTTGTACTCTCAGCCAGGCCATTTGCACGAGGATAATAAGGAGAACTAAACTTATGTGTGACCTGAAACGACTGTGTAAGTGCCTTCATTAAATTGTTGACAAAATGAGTGCCTTGATCTGTAACAAGTTCCAGTGGTAAGCCAAAACGTGGAAAGACATCGGTTAGCAGACACTTTGCTACCGCAATAGCTGTAGCAGACCGTAAAGCCCAGGCTTCTGCCCATCTGGTTGCATAGTCTGTACAGGTCAGTATGTAACGATTGTTACTGAAGACTGCTGGAGGTGTAATTGGACCGATAAAATCTAGACCCCACTTCTGGAAAGGTTCCAATGGTAAGATGGGTTGCAGAGGGAAAAGATGACTGTCCAGATCTTTGACAAGTATCACATTGTTTGACAAACTGTGATACATCTCGGTACATAGTTGGCCACCAGAGACCACTTTGCAGAATTTTCCGGTGTGTTAAGTCTGCAACAAAATGGCCACCGGAAGGAATTGAGTGAGCCAAAGTAATAACTGAGTTAGCTTCATGTGGAGGAATACAACGAAGTAAAACTCTAGTATTATCCACATAGTATAATTCTCTAGCAATTAACGAAAATCAGCGACTAAAGAGTGCAATTTTCCTGCGTACTGCCGTAGAAGTCTGAGATGGATGGCAGCCATCAGTGAGAAAGGTCAGGATCTGATCATAATATGTAGATGGTCTAGGTGGGTCTGTAATTTCATCATTCGTTGGTTCCGAGACATAAATAGCCGGGGTTGTGTCATCTATGCCTACCGGAGCTTCACCGGAATCTAAGCGGGAGAGGAAATCTGCTAAGGCATGTGAACTGCCTGGTCGATGAATGACTTCGTAGTCAAATTCCTGTAAAAGTAGAACCCATCATGCTAATCGACCACCTAGATGCTGTTGCCGAACTAGATAGACAAGTGCAGCATGATCTACATGAAAAGTAAATTTACGGCCCAGCAAATAATGTCTGAATTTTTTGACAGAATATACTAGCCCTAGACATTCTCTTTCTATTACAGAGTAATTCTTCTCAGCAAGGGCTAATCTGCGACTTGCATAGTATACAGGTCTGAACCACCTATCAGTTTGTTGCATTAAAACGCTTCCTATTGCTATATCTGAAGCATCAACAAATACATGAAATGGGCGATCCCAGTCCGGAGGCTGTAAGATGGGAACTTCTGTTAATAAACTCTTTAAACGATCAAATGCTATCTAACATTCCTGAGTCCATTCAAATTGTCGAGGAGTCTTGGTGATTAGCTTGTTCAGTGGTATTGCTACATGAGCAAGCCACCGTAGGTGTCGACCATGCCATCTTACTTGGCCCATGAAGCACATAACTTCCTTCGGTGTAGTGGGCACCGGAGCTTCTAATACTGCTGTGATCTTGTCTGGATCTACTCGTATACCTTGTGCAGATACGATGTGGCCAAGTAGCTTGCCACATGAAACCGCAAACACAGATTTGTTTGGGTTCAAACAGAGTCTGTATTCTCTGCATTTCTGAAAGCAGCACCGTAAATGGAACAGGTGTGCTATCATCTTATCAAAAATTGAAAAATCATCAAGATATACTTGCATAAAAGAGGTAAGGTAAGGAGAAAATATTTCCTGCATACACCTTTGGAATGTACTTGGGGCATTCCTTAATCCAAACCACATAACAGTACAAGCAAATACACCCCAGTTGGTAATGAATGCAGTTTTCGGTATGTCTTGTTCAGCCATTCTAACTTGATTATATCCATTGTATCCGTCTAAGAATAAATACATTTTGTGTCCTGCTACTCTATCAAGCATTGTGTCCAGAGAAGGGATCGGAAAAGGATCAGGCACTGTGGCTGCGTTCAGTTTCCGGTAATCTATGCATATTCGTAATTGCTTATTTTTTTTCGGGACGATAACAATGGGTGAGATCCATTCAGCATGTTCTATTGGTACAATAAATCCGACTTTAAGTAGCCTATCAAGTTCTGCCTTTACCTGTGATGCATAGTTTGGATTCATCCGGTAGTTGGGTTGCTTGATCGGTCTTGCTTCTGGCTTTAACACGACTTTATGCTGATAGATGCGGGGGTCCAATCCTTTCATATCCTTGTAATCCCATGCAAAAACGTCGGAGAATTTTCGGAGTAGCTGGATTAAGCCTGCTTGAAATGTTTCTGGTAAGTTTTTCTTTATCTTGACAGGACGTGGATGATCTTCATCGCCTAAATTATAAGTGATCAACTGATCTTCTGGGACATAAAATTGTCGAGGCTTCTCTGTATCGTCAGCTGGCTTAAAAAGTTGTTGCAGTTGAGCATCATCTATAACCGCAGTATCTTCCTTTTTATCTTCTTCTGTTACAGTCATTACTGTACAAACTGCAGGGTTCCAGTTATCTACAACAGATTGTAGATCAACAGTTCCTAGGGAGATCAAGTCAATGTTATTTTTCAGAAACTCTTCTTCTTCATCATCTGACAATCCATCTAGCATATGGACTGGTTCCGCCAAATATGGTCTAGCATGCAACTCGCAAGGTTGTATAGCATCTAATTTTACAATGTATTTACGATTTTTATCCTTGAAAGTGAGCTCTTGTGCAGACCAATCCTGTATCACCTTAGCGTGCTTCAACCAAGGTCGGCCAAAAAGGAGGTTGGAATCAAGAGTGGATTCCGGTAAATCTAGTATGACAAAGGTCATTTTAAATGTTGTACCTTGTAAAGTGATTGGTACATTTCGTACAAGTCCTATGGGATGGACTCTTGATTGGTCGGCCATTCTGACAAAAAACTGAACTGGTTTGATTTTGGTCCACCCTAACCTTTTACATAGTGCAGCAGTAGCAATGTTGACTTATGCGCAGTTTTCGGTGGTGTGTCCGGCAGTGTTGCAAATAGCACAGAATAGCTGATTAAGTGCACAAGTGGCACTAGTATGGCCTGAATTCTTGCATGTGATGCAGTATACTTGTCTGGTCATATCTTCGGCGATATTTCTGTTTGTTTTTAACCACTCCAGATCCTCAGTAAACCCTCCAACCTTGTTTTCCAGCTGTAGAGCCATTGCGATTACTGCATCTAGCGTCATAGCTCCTACACAGCGTATGATCATAATCTGTTTAAGTTGTGGAGTCAAGCCATTGATAAACCACTGAGTAATAACGTCGTCTGGTAGGTTGGCATGCGCTGGTGGTAACTGCCTTAGATGCGTCCTGAATAGAGTAGCGTACTCCTGTACAGTTTGATTTATCTTCTGTCTATTGTTTTGCAGGTAATCAAAAATTTCGACTGAATTCTTCTTTAGCCTGAATCGCTGCAAAAAGGCATCTCGTACTGCTTCATAGGTGCCGAAGTGATTAATATCATATTCTGTAAGCCATCTAGCTACTTCATTGACCAATGTAGATTGGAAGACAATAGCTTTATATGCCGGATCCGGTGGATGGTTGAGAACTGCGTAGCTTATCTCGAATGTGCGTACGTGAGCATCCGGATCATCTCCTGGGAATCCACCAAATTTAGTGTACGTCACTCCTGTCGGAGTCGGCCTTGGTGGGCATACTTGTTGTTGCTGCTGTTGTTGCTGTTGTTGTTGCCCGTTCATGGCGAGTGTGTTGTGGATATCTTCTGGATTTCGGGGCTGAATATCTGAACTATAGGAATCTGTATCGTCGGACTGTGCACTTTCTAGTTCGATGACTTTACTCAGTATACTTCGAATCTCGGTTTCGAACAAAGTTCCTTCCTTCTTGATGTCGAGTGTAGGAGAACTTACTCCAAAAAGCGGTGGCTGGGCTGAAAATTCACCAAAAAATGGTAAACCATCGCCGAAAAGCTGTGATTCTGTTACCGAAATATCACCGGAATGTGCTGAATTTGTGTCAGAATAAGGTATTTTTTTGCCTTCGCCAATTTCTTTGGCTAACGTGTTTCTAGTCGTAAACAAATTTGAATCTTTATCCAAGATTGTTAAACTAACTTCGAGCTACATCTTGGTAGATTCTGGAGTTACTATATCTTCGATAGACTGTGCCGAAATAGTACCGGAATGTACCAGAGGCGTAACATGTTCCACCGGAATATGACCGGAATCACTTCTAACGTTCTTGACTTTCTTGACAACTCGGTCAGACCTAGTTGTACTTCTACCTCCCGGAGTCGTTTTTAGTAAATTAAGTACTCCAGGCTGACGGTTCTTGGGATACGTTTCACCGGATCGAGTAATCGGCATGTATCATCTTTTGTACTAAGCGCGTAGTATCACTATCGATTAAAATTTTATAATCACGTCTCCACAATAAGTTTGCAACAATCTGATTCTGTTGCTACTTTCGACAAACGAACGGTAATCTTCATGTTTGATTTCGACAGACGGCTGACGATCTTGATGCCACCATCCCATCGTGGTCGCCAGTGTTAAACGTTAGAATGTTAAACGCTTCATTCTAATTATCAGAAGGGCGTTTAACCGACTCTTGGGGGTTCTTGGGAGTGGAAGGGGTCTGTTAAACAGAGGCCCTTATGCTTGATTTTCCGAGACTAACCATTTTACACATATCCATGTCTTGATCGAAACTTTGCTATACTCACATACTTACCGAGTACATTAGAAGGTTGCTGCTCCGCACCTACCTTACTATACTACGAGAGACCAGAATAGCACTTCAATCATACCGGGTAGGTACCTCTAACCAACAACACCGAGGATTACAACCTTCAGTTCAGGATTCTCAGAACAATATCATAATTACACAAACTCTACTCAAGAGATTTCTGCATAATACGAGTATAACGTCTTCACTGCACATTTAGTTAGTAGATCAAACCCTAACGATTCCGCAAGATCACTGGCTCAGACCTGCAATCCGGGTGATCTTTCTTAACATCTATGAACTAGCAACTGCGTCAATAATGATAACAATCAACAAAATGCGTCAGATATTTCAATTTATCCTAACCAGATACCTAACAATGTCTCAGTTCAGTCGTCAGACAAGTCGTCACGCTAAATCAAGATCCGCATAGATAGACAAAACGCAAATGCATACAACATACTCAGGGAACGCAAGAACTTAGACAAACAGCACCATAGAAGTAACGTTCCGACAATCACCTAGACGAACAGTCTGGCGATTTCACGAATCCTCGTCTCCGACTTTCTTTACATTGCTTTATATAAGAAATTACAACTGCCGCGTAACCACTTTTCGCGCGTGTGAATACAAGTTTCCGTTTTACATGTCCCCATCCGGCGGCCGACTAACAGTATGTACCTACCATAACGAAAAATCTCATAAGTGTTGGGCAAGTTTTAGAGAAAGGATTGCAGATAAGGTTCACAAGGAATGGAGCTTTTGTTGAAGATCTCCAACAAGGATTCAAGAGAATAGAAAAAGGAAAAAAGATAGGACCGTAGACTTTTTACATTTGGTCTCCAAGACACTAGAAATATAGCTATGTTCAATTATGGTAGTTAGACTGTTGCGGATGTGTGGTATCCTTCTTTTGCTCTGATACCACTTCTTGTCGACGCGACGAAGGCTGAACCTTATTAAGCCTGTGGAAATCGCCACGCCCAAGAAGAACTAAGCTAGAGTGATTTAGAACATCTTTGTAATCAATCAATAGCTTAGCAAAGTTTCTGACGCTCAACGTATAAGACTGCGCCGAAACTTCACCAGACTATCACTGGACTGACACCGTAATCGTACCGGAATTGTACCGGAATGAACTTCAATTCTATTTATAATAACTTCAAGTGAATGTTTATGAAGTAAGGGAGTGATGCGTGAACTTCCTTAGCTTACTGAACTCTTTCTGAAGTTTAAGGGAAAACTCCACTAGTTCAAAAAACCTCTTTCCGGTCAGGCTTTGTACTGTGTGTAGATATCTTTTCCACCGGAAACCTTAATCAACTGAAAGTAGAGATGTCTAGCTATAGAATGAGCTATCTCTCATACAGAACTTTGCATTACTCTGCGAGATCTACTTCGTTCTTCTACCAAAAATTACTCGTTTACTGAGAAACTGTAACTTACCAGAAATACGTTTTCTATGAAAACTTTAACTATTAACTATCTTTAACCGTAGTATGACAATACTTTGGTTTCTTCACATACGAACAGTGCACGCGAATTTCCACATGAACATGTGTTTTCTATTAGAGAAGATGTGTACAAATAGGCTTGGCCTCTTCTTGCTCAAGCTACAAAAACTCTCCTACAGTGAGTAGTTCCTTCCTACCATCTTTCTCAGATGAATACCCGACATTTCAGGTTTCTGTTATTCATCTATACATATGCGATCTCTGGCATCTTCTTCTACATACGCAATCTCTAGCGTCTTCTTCTAACCATAACAGAAAACTCTCTGTCTCTCCCTCTCTCTCCTTTTTTTTCCTCTTCTCTCTCTCTCTCTTCTTCTTCTATTTGTGCTCTTATTTATACTGCACGCTCTTCTCACGCACGTTCTTGTTCGCACTTCCCTTCTATTATTCCTATGCACGTTCTCTCTATGTACAGTTTGATTCGGCGTAACGAACTCTGATCCTGGAAGATTCTGTATTGTACATAACGGTCATGGATTTGTCCCTCCGCTAAGGCTTTTGATTTTCTTTGATTCTGCTTCTCTTTTCTTTTTCTTTAATGCCTGTCTGTTTGTCAAATTTGTGAGTGTTTCTTCAACATAGACCTTATCAGAATTAGAGATGTGGCACAAACAATTGGCTCATATAGGTGAAAGGAATTTGAAGGATATGTGCAGGGATCAAAGTGTGCTTGGCCTACCAAATATTCCCAGGCAACACATGATATATAAGTGTAGTGCTTGTTAGCTTGCGAAATCACACAAACAACCTTTCATGAAGAAAGGATACATCCATAGTGACTTGTTCGAGCCAGTCCACACAGATGTTTGTGGACCTAGCAAGGACCCATCAATTTCAGGATCCAAGTACTATGTATATTTTATTGATCATTGTAGCGAATGGACCATACTATACTTTATGAAGCATAAGGATGAAGTATTCTCATGTTTCAAGAAGTATCTTGCCCTTGTTGAAAATCAAACAGGTAAAACATTAAAGAGGCTAAGGTCATATGGAGGGGGAGAATATTTCTCCCATGAATTTGATGCCTATCTGCAAGAGAGGGGTATCAAGAGAGAGTTAACAACTAGGTATACTTTAAAGCAAAATGGAGTGGTAGAGAGAAGGAATAGGACCATAGTTGAATCTGCAAGGTCTATGCTTAATGAGAAAAACTTACCAAATTATTTGTGGGCAGAGGCTGTATCTATAGCCACGTATCTAATCAATAGACTCCCATCAAAGGCACTGGATGGGATGACATGCTATGAAGCATGGAATGGAAGAAGACCTAGCCTTGATCATCATAAGATATTTGGTTGCATATCTTATGCACATATTCCATCTCAAATAAGAGTTAAAATGGATCCTCAAGCAGAGAAGTATGTGTTCATTGGATATGACTTAAATAAATGAGGGTACATGCTACATAATCAAAGCAATAAAAGTTTTACTTTTAATAGAGATGTTGTCTTTGGTGAGAACAACTCTTGGTTTGAAGATGAGGAAAGTCAAGCTACCTTATGACCTAGAGGAGGACTTCCCAACATTACAAAAAGAGAATGAGCACATACATGAAGATTCAAGTGATTCTAATGATAATTAGAAGACACCAAGGAGGAATATCGATGCTTGGAACAACAAAGGTAAAGCAACAATACAAGAATTGAGAGATGTTGTAGAATCTTCCCAACGAACAATAAGAAGACCAACTAGAGAAAAAAGAAAGCAAAAAGGTATGGATTTGAAACTTCTCTAGTCACTAAGAATCGAATCTATATTGCTCAGGATACCAACTTAGAAGAACCATCAACATTTGAAGAAGCTAAGAAGAAATCAAAATGGAGAGAAACAATGGAAGAAGAGATAGAAGCTCTTCAAGAGAATCAGACTTGGGATTTGGTTTCCAAGAAGCCATCCATGAACATAACTGGATCTAGATGGATCTACAAGGTGAAGAAGAATTTAGATGGATCAATAAATAGGTATAAAGAAAGGCTTCTAGCTAAAGGGTTTGCTCAAACCCAAGGTATAGATTATGAAGAAACTTTCTCTCCTATGGCAAAGATGCCTACAATCAGAGTACTCATGAGTGTAGCTGTCTCAAAGAATTCAAACATCTATTAGATTCATGTTAAAAATGCATTCTCGAATGGTTGGATTTCAGAGGAAGTGTACATGGTAGAACCTCCTCGATTTGAAGATGAATCACATCCTAAGTATGTGTGTAAAATCAAGAAATCACTATATGGATTGAAGCAAGCTCCTAGAGCTTGGAACCATAGACTAGTTACCTTCTTGCGAGACAAAGGATTTCAACTAAGTAAAGCATATCCTTTACGTTTCATTAAGAAAAGTAAATATGTTATATGAAATCCTTAAGAGTATGAAAATTGATTTTGTGACTAGGGTCATATGGGGAAATATTATTAGGTTTTTTCTTATGAGTTTCTAAAAAAAAAAAAAGAAGTGCTAAGAGTGATGAATTCGGAGATTGCTTGCTCCAACAACCCCCCTTCAATATTCAAATTCTACTGGTGTTGTCTCCTTTCTCTCTTGGCTTTGCTATTCCCCCTTTTTTTGTTGTCTCCCCTTTGGTCATATGCCTTTGAAGCTTCTCTTCTATATTTGGTTATGCTTCCTTCTTTTTTTCCTTGTTGATGCCCTTTTGATTGGATGTCGTCCACCGATGTATTCCTTCATGTCATTGAACTTCTCTGTGTAGTCTTTGCTTGATGTACTTGATGTTCAAGAATGTAAGTTTTTTTTCTTCATATGGTTGATCTCCAAGTGTAATCTTTGCTTCATGTGATTGATGTGGTTGATCTGCAAGAGTAACCTTTGCTTCATGTGGTTGATCTCCAAGGGTAACTCCTCTTCGATCTGATAATTCCTTTTGGTTGGTTTTTTGATACACGTATAATACTTCAAGTGAAGAAGCATGAAATCTTCCTCATTATGGTCAATGATTGTTCCTCTTTGGATTGATGTAGATAACTCCTTTGAAGTGAAATTTGATCTTTGAATCCTTTGATCTCCATGTAATAGCCTTCTTTCTCCCCTTTTTTGTCTATAGGGAATTCGATCAAGTAATATCACTAAAATGAAGAGGTTGTAGTAGAGAACAATGAACAGATATCATCATGAACTAATGAATCAAATTATGTGTGCTAGTGAATGTATGATACAAGGGAGATGTAGTGGAATTACTCATACATATGTGAGCTCAAGATATGCTAAGTCATGAGGCTCAATGGCTCTCTCTTCTCTGTCATGTCCCATGACTAAAAGTCACCTCTATTTATACACATAAAGAGAATTTGAAATTTGAATTTCCCTCACCTAAACGTGTTCCTACACTTTGGGTGTTGATTGATTTAATTCCAACCACCATATAAGTCATGGTTCTTGGCTTCTAACATCATGAGATTCCTCATCTCACTTCTTTTTGCTTTTATCTAGTGAACCAAACTCCATGACTTTTACAAGAGATATTCATATGCAATTCTTTTGTGAGTCAAATGTAAAGCGAGGTATCTCCGTAAATCAAGGAAGATATATTACTATAGAGAAATGGCTGCACGGTGATCTTCCTTGAATCAAGGAAATTGAACTCATCTTTTTTTAAGGAAAAAATCATGTAAGCGGCAAACTCTATTGCTTGATATCATTTGTATATAAACACCATTAAGTAATAGAACTGTTGGGCGACATTTTGCCTATATGAATTATCTTTTGCTCGTTGACCCCGTGTATGTCTTTCTCTTCTCTCTACGGCATTAGTATGATCATGTATCTCTGTACAGCAACTCATCCCCTTCAATGGAGAGTATGCTTATGCATTCTATCTTCAACATCCACACATATCAATATCTGTGCATAAGTATATGTTCATTATGCGATGTGTTTAGTTGTCACAATGTGTATCTATACTCAAAACATTGTTCAGTGTTGTTACTTCTGTAAATTGACGATAATACATGTGTGTTACATGTATGATGTAAAGTCGAATCATTATAAGAAAGTCACACATATGGTTGCGCCTATATAACTATGCATAGTCTTTGAATGTGTGCATCTCCAGTATGGAAATACTGAAGACTTATATAATCCTTTGCATGCCAAGTAAATTCTTGATAAGTATACTGAATACACTAGAGGAATGTATGTTATCATTCTGTGTGCCCGAACTCCATGTGCATAATTAAATGCACGATTATTTGTTATTAGCACGTGAAAGAATATCTCATGCATACTTTTCATGAAGGCATTGTCATCAGTTCGAAGACCCTAAGCATACAAATATAATCTGAGCTTACAGATTTTAGCACCTGGAGTCAAACAAGACAAAGCATGCTTTCAGAGACTTCGTGAAGTCTTACTCGCGGACTGCTAAATGTCTATTGGAGGTTTACATTTGTCAAGTGCTATCATAAGCTCTTACACATATGAGAGTCAACAACTGGTGTCGACATTTGTGAAAGGTTGTTGTCATGCATATGCAAGAGATTTCACAAGCACTACAGATCATTGTGATGCATAGTTTGTATGTGGAAGTTATGCATTGTCTCAACATAGTTCTTATTGTCAACTTCTGCCAAGTTTGATAGAATGAAAGCTGATCACTGAAGTTATAGATGAAGTCTTACATCTTGGATATATTGGGTGTGAGCTACAGAGATAAATTTGTCTGCCTTTTATTGGTTGGAAAAAATATGAATCCAAATAGTATATGCAAGTTGCACCTTGTTAGTCTCTTTAAAGGACTAATATACTCTTCGGCTCAATCTATTCTTGAAAGCCACAAAGCTATAAAGTGTGCTCTCATTGAAGCTGTTCATATATTATGATGTATCATAGGCACAATTTATAAGAAAGTGTTACAAAATTTATCTACAATTTATGATGGTTGACGGGCATATAGAAAGACCCTTAGGACTACTGGAAGGAATTACCTTGTCCACCTGCGGAGTAGAATTTGATCACACCTTTGCAATATGCAATTTTGATAAGAATCAAGCATATGAAATGCTTCTAGGTAGACCTTTCATGCAATAATTGCAAGTGGTACAAGATTGGGGAACCAACTCTTTGTACTTGCAACACCTAG
Source organism: Ceratopteris richardii (assembly GCA_020310875.1). Taxonomy (NCBI): domain Eukaryota; kingdom Viridiplantae; phylum Streptophyta; class Polypodiopsida; order Polypodiales; family Pteridaceae; genus Ceratopteris; species Ceratopteris richardii. Next base: position 186,306,635 of record CM035420.1, read on the forward strand.
AAGCGACCATGAAAGTGAACCTCATGGACTATTCACATAGGGATGTACCACCCTTGCAATGGAATATTGTACATAGGAACAAAGATGAGAAGGAATCAATAAATTCCTTAGCATCAGATCCATAATGGTTGCATGAGGATACATGCCTATGGATGTGTAAAGTTGCAACAAAAGAGGAGCGAGCGAAAGCAAGAACATGAGGAATAAGACAAACCTCGACCTATTGAAGACCCAGCGTATGTGCCAGTAGTGTTTTCAGACAAGGAATTCGAACCCGATGGCTAGGCAGAGATTCTTGCAATGATGGACATAGCAATTAATGAAGAACAGTGGACCCCCCATTGTAATGAAGACGGCTATGATATATCTATCTTTACTGTAAACCTTATAGGGGAGGAAACTAAAGGGGATAAACTTGAATGTGAGATCTTGGAGAGGAGCAAGCAAGTGAAAGAGGAAGAATGGGAAGTAGACTCTAATAGACCCGAATGTTCATCTCAAGAGGAACTTTTAGGTTGGGTAAAAGCCATTTCCCTAGATCACACCAACCCTAGGAAGGGAAAGGATAATTCAAGCCCTAGTCAATGAAATCAAAGGGTGAGAAAGGATAAAACTGTGAAATTAGAAGAAGAAGAAGAACAGTTAATTGAAGTGCCATAAAATTTTAAAAAATATGCAGTGGAAGAGCGAAAAATCATGATAAGAATGCATAAGAGAGACAAAAATTCCGAAGAAGCCTATGATAACAAGGAGACTACAAAGAAAGTAGTAGTAGCAACCGAGGGTGGAGAAGAAAGATGTACATACATAAGGCATGATCTGACAGGTGAAGAGGAAGAAAGTTTGATTGCCCTACTAAAAAGGTATAGGGATGTGTTTGCATGGAGTTACAAGGACTTGAAAGGGGTAGATCGAGATATATGTTCTCATAGCATACCCATGATAGGAGGCCAAACCAACCAAGCAAAAACCCTATACATATAATGATAACTACGCATTGAAGATCAAGGAAGAGATAGATAGACTCATTGAAGCCGGATTCATCTACGAGATAGAACATACTGAATGGGTATTTCGCATTGTAGTGGTGCCTAAGAAGAATGGTAAGTTGAGAGTGTGTATTAATTTGAAGAAAGTCAATGCTGCCACCATTAGGGACAGTTACCCTCTGCCTATTACAAAACACCTGTTGGAAAGAGTCACAGGCAAGGAATTGTATAGCTTTCTTGATGGATTTTTAGGATATAAACAAGTCGCCATTGCCCCCACGGATCAACATAAGACAACCTTTGCCACTGAATGGGGTATCTTGGCATTTCATGTGATGCCTTTTGGGTTGACGAGTGCACCTACAACTTTCCAAAGGTTGATGTGCCACGTGTTCAAAGAATTTCTGAGAAAGAACCTAGAAGTGTACATAGATGATTTGTGTGCTCACTCAGTGCTTAGAACACATCATAACCCTGAGCTTGAATGCATCTTTGACAAGTATAGGGAATATCAAGTCTGTTTAAATCCTGAGAAGTGAGTCTTTATGGTAAGACAAGGTAAGATACTTAGTCACATAGTTTCATAAAATGGAATTTCCATAGATGAAGATAAGGTACGAGTGATCAATGAATTACCTAGGCCAAAGAATGTAAAGGAAGTACAAGCATTTATGGGCCATTGTGGATATTACCGACGATTCATACATATGTATGCAATCATTGCTAAACCATGATACAACCTACTAACTCACTTTGAGTGGACAGAAGAATGTGAGAGCTCCTTTAGTGAACTAAAACAACGATTGTGTTCTGCACCTATTCTAGCCATGCTTGATTGGAACAAACCTTTTCATGTATGTTGGCATTATATGGGAAGACGCCAAGTATGAGCATGTATGCAGATCTAGCACTGAGGCAACCCATCAATTTTTTCCAATCCTTACACATTTTAAAAGTGATTGTCATCACTAAAAACCATTATAAATACCATTTCCCTTTTTTGTCCATTTTGTACAAGCCGAGGAGTCCTCAAGCTTGAGGAGCCTTAGAAGTAGTTGCCTACCAATTTTCATATTTTTTAGATCTCGTTTGAATCCTCAAATAAGCCCTGGAACCTAATTTTTAACTAGGCTGGACACTAGGTCTGGACAGGGCCAAAGCTAGTCAAAAACTATAAATAGAGCTAGAGAGCTCATTTTTGGGCTAGCTTCTTGTAGTTTTGAGCTTGTATGAGAACTTGGTTATAATAGAAGTGATTCCATTGTCTTACTCTCTTTGTTCTTGCCATGTGTGCGCGTGTGTGTGTATGTGTGTGCATGTTTTTGTGCTTCTCACTCACACATTTGTGCCTTCACTTGCTCGAGGTCTTCATACCATCCTCATATCCTCCCAAATTGACATTAAAGGAGGTGCTACTCATCACTGAGTTACACCAAATTTTGGCGCTGTTGCCGGGGATTCGAGCTTTGAGGACGAGCGTGTGTTGGAAGCAGCCAGAGGCATAGAAGATGCGGAAGCATGTAACGACGGAGCAGGAAGCTAGTGGAATCTTTTTTCAAAGAATCATGTTTTAGAAATACTTTTCAAAAACCTCCAACAGTGATTTTTATCACTATTGTAACATATGTAACATAGAAAAACCCTTTTCTTAATTTCTAGCTCCATTTTGTGCAAGCCGAGGAGTCCTCGAGCTTGAGGAGCTTAGGTAGAACAAGCGTATCAATTTTGGTTATTTTTAGACACCATTTACCCTTTCAAATAGCATCTAGGACCTATTTTTTAACTATGCCGGTCACTAGATGTGAAACCGATCAAAACTAGTCTAGAAACTATAAAAAGAGCTAGAGAGCTCATTTTTGGGGTTAGCTTGTTTGAGGTTAGAGTTCTTTTGAGCTTGTAATAGTATTCTTGAGTAATAGAGTTGACTTCTCACCTTCCATTGTGTCTTGCTTGTCTCTTCGTATTGTGTGTGTATGTGTGTGTGCATTTCTATGCTTCTCACCTTCACTCTCACTTCATCTCACATTCACGATCTTCATATCACTCCTATCTCTTCCGCGGATTGACATTAAGGAGGTGGAGCTTCTTAACGTGGTTCTCACCATTGTGCTAGAGCAACACCAAATTTGGCGCCGTTGCCGGGGATCGAGTCTAGGACGAATGTGTGATGGTAAGAGTATAGCAAGAAGTGGCATTGGAAGGTAGAAATTTCAGTTTTTGTTGTTGTTTTTACTTAGTTTTTAGTGTTTTTCAACTCCCCCACACTCCATCTTCATCACCGCATCATCATCTTCATCTCCAAAAAAATCAGAAAATTCACCATATCCACCCATTCTCCTCATTTCCCCTCATTTGTGCATGCGAGAGAGTGAGAGAGAGCTTTTGTGCTTGTGTGTACTTTTGTTTTCTTGAGTTTTCTTGTAGGTACAGAGCTCCAGTGCATCAGGAAAGCTTGGAAAAGGTAAAATTCTCAGTTCCTGTCAGAAATTTTCGACTGTGTCAAACCATCGCGATGGTCTGCAAAGTTCGGAATTTGAAGAAGGCGACCACACCAGCGTGTAGAGCACACTTGCGCCTCTAGGAATCCATTCTTGCATTGCAAAAAATCATACTTTGGTGGACCATCGCGACGGTCTCAGACCATCGCGATTGTGTCACACCATCGCGATAGGCTCACGCCATCGCGACGGCTCGGCCGGACCATCGCGACGATTCGGTTGACCCCACACCATCGCGATTGGCTCACGCCATCGCGCCGACGGTGCCACGTGGCAAGTTGGACCATCGCGACGATACCCTCAGACCATCGCGACAACTCAAATTTTGCACCATCGCGATTGGCTCACGCCATCGCGCCCTGACCATCGCGATTGGCTCAAGCCATCGCATCGGTGACCATCGCGACGGTTCACTTTGGACCATCGCGATTGTTCACGTTGACCATTGACTGATGCCATCGCGATTGTCTGCCTGATCGAGCCATTGCGACGGTTCACATTTACGCCATCGCGATTGTCCGCCTGATCGAGCCATCCCGACGGTTCACATTTACGCCATCGTGACTGTCCGCCTGATCGAGCCATCGCGATTGCTCACTTTTGGACCATCGAGACCGTGCACTTCAGACCATCGCGATTGTTCACCTTCACGCCATCGCGACGGTCCCAGACCATCGCGATTGTCTCACGCCATCGCGATTGTGCACCCCCATCGCAAATTTTAGGGTTTCATTTTTTGGCCTATTTTGGGGCTATTTTTGGGAAATTTTTGGGTGACTATATTCATAGGAGACCCCTTAGCTCATATTTGGAGAAAAACCTGTTTGTCAGTTTTTACCCCCCAGGGCCTGAACGGTCATAACTTTTTCATCCGAAGTCCGTTTTTTGAGCTATTTTTAGACAAGCTATTTTGAGGTTGACCTAGTTTGGGACTAGAAAGCCATGGGGCAAGCATTGAAAATTTGGGCAAAAGGGAAGGGACTTAAAAGGTGTATATACTCAAGTGCTTGATCATCCAACTGTGAATTGGTCTAATATTGGATTTTTCCAGGTCTAGCAAGGGCAATCAAGGGCAACCAAGGCAAGGCAGTGAAGGGCATAAAGCTTGGGAAGCGCGGCTTCTTGGGCATCAGAGCAACCAGAAAAGCTGACTCGAGGTTGGAAGATTACTCAACCCCCTCAGTCAATTCTTAGCTTAGGCTAAACGGTAACTTTTGTGGATTAAGACGATAGGAACGCCTCAAGTTCAAGAGAATTAAATTTATCAAGTTCAAGACTAAAGTAAAGGTGTGTGACACGAAAACCTAAAGGAAAGAACATAAGTCTGACGGAACGAGAACCCAAAGTACCACGGAAAGTCGAATTCCTGATGCATACATTAAGACAACAATCTAAAGGAATCTAAAAAGAATCAAGAAAGTAATAACAAAGAATCATTGACGATCTGAGCGTGTACTGAGTGTGCAAGGAAGAAAATTAATGAACCTTAGATCGGGCAAACACATAGGTAAGTCAGACCGACGAAGCCTTAGATCATCAGAGGCAAGTGTAAGAACTACTGCGCGATCGTGGGCTCAACAATTGAACACTAGTTATCCCTACGAGAGCTCAGATACTAGTGATTCAGAAATGGCATCTAGCACAGACAGACCAGAAGGAGGGTCGAATGTAGCCTATTTAGAAAAACCAGAAGGACCCTATAGAACGCAACTAGAGTTTCTCCGAACCAACCGCTTAGGTGCTCGCATCTATGAGGATGGTTTGCGAAGGCAAGTGGTGCAAATGCACAACCCCGATCAACCCATTGGATTGGAACGTCCAGTGGTGAAATTCGAGAGAGAGACGCGTACATAGACAAGGAAGGAACAATGTACATATTAAGTACGCAGCCAAACAATATGAATGAGTTTGGCATAATTCAATTAGAGACGTAAGCTAAATCTCAAGGAAAAGAACCATTAGAAGAACCTAGAACACCTAGAGGGAAATCTGTACTGACACGAGTAATAATCCCATAATGGATCCCTCAGGACAACAGAAGCATAGAGTTGTTTGTAAATAAAGAAACTGATGAAGCCTTTTGGAGATACAAGACAGAACTACTTAGTGAGGTAGATATCATCACGATATACGAGTTCAAGGACCCGGATACACCTGGAAAGGGGGATATACCTGGATGAGACTTCAGAAAGAGTCTTTGTGGTGCCTGACCATGCTAAAACCACATACACATGGAGAGGTGAATTGGTATTCCCTCCATCTAGAACGAACATGAACACAAGTCAACAAGGGGCAAGAACATCATCAGCCCATGGAAATCAAAGAGAGAAAAATAAAGAAAGACCCGAAGTAAGCTTCACTCATCCCATAGGGAGAGATAGAACAATCACGGACACTAATAGAAGGGATAGACAAAGAGATCATGGAATACCAGGTGGTAGAGATGATTTTCCTCTACCTAGACCACGTGAACACACAAGAATATTGAGACCCACTCAGTTAGTGAAATCCATGAAAAATTACTTTGATGGGACAGGAGATCCCTATGACCATGTTGCAGAATTCAAGCAAGTACTAAGAGTAGAACAAGTCGAAGACATGTTCACGCAATATAATGCATTTGGACTAACGTTAAAGAATACAGCTTTAACTTGGTTCCAACCATTACAACAAAGGCAATTTAGAGACATCCATCACTTTTTAGAGTCATTCATCACTGAATTCTCTAAAAGTGGGATTAGACATGACACGTCTTCGCTGATTCATAGCTTTAAACAGACCCCTTAGGAAACAGTTAGACTGGTAGGACGTAGGTTTAGACAATATGTTGAACGATGTCCAATGCAAGAGCTACCCTCACAAGCTAAGCAAGTGTCATTGTTTCTAGATGGCTTGTTGAGCTCTAAACTACGCTCCTATGTGTACCTAAAAGAACCCAGAACACTAGAGCAATGTGTGAGAATATGCATAGACATTGAGGACAACTTAGGAGACGACCTTGAACTCTCAAAGGTCTATAAGGATTCAGATTGTTCATCTCTAGCATCCAAAAAATTGTCTAACTCGATAGAAGACCTAGCAGAAAAAGTGGCCCAGAAACTAGGAGTTTCTAGCAAACCTAGGGTACTAATGAACAAGCATTGTTACACTTGTGGTGGTGATCATATGGCAAATGTGTGTCCCAATGCACCACAACCTCAAGCCAACCCTAGTGGCCAATACTGTACAATTGAGAGAAGATACACGAATCATACGGCTCAGGACTGCCCATACAACAAACAAACTCTGAGACAGAACTACCGGCAAGCATACCAGCAGCTAGGTAGGTATCAAGGCCATTACAATGCTCAGCCTTATTACTATAGGCCTCCTCAGAACTACCCATACCAGGCTCAACAGAGACCTCAACCTGTCTTAGCTCAGCAGCCACCCCCACCAGCAAATGTCATCTCAGTCAAATACGCTGCTGCAGAAGAGAACCTAAGTAGAGCTTTAGTGCCTTCTTCACCTTTGATCACAGAGAGTGACCCAAACTCAAACAGTTTTGACTCTACGCATGTAGATAGTCCACCCGCTTATTACACGGAGTCACCAGAACACGTGGAGACATATCATTACGATAGTCCACCAGTGGAACCTAGTTGGGAGCCCGACTACGCTCATGTGATGTACACCAACCCAAACTCACGGCCCCAATTGAGACAACAAAGACCACAGGGCCCTAGAGGACCATGCTTTGGGTGCCAAGGAGATCATTTCATAAAGGATTGTCCACATCCCCCGATATCAGGACAATCACAGTACTATAACATCCAAGGCTTTTGTGCCGATTGTGGCAAAGAGCACGTAATCAAAGATTGTCCTAAGAACCCTGTTAATGCTTCGAATGTGACACCGATCAACGTGATAGGTATTGTAAATAACGCAGATGGATCCAACCCTACATACATGCCTATTCAAGCTATCACAAGAGCCCAAGCGCTCTTACAGAACCAACAGCTTAATCAAGGGAAAGTAGCTGGAAGTAGTGAAGTTGCAGAATCTAGCAGTAAAAAGACAAAATCTTGGAAAGATTCTAGAGAAAGAATTAAGAGAAAATGGAGTAAAAAGATAACTGAGTTGGAAGGAAGTTTAAAGGAATCTAGAGCCAAAATCCTAGAATTGACTTCACAGGACTTGAATCAAGAGAATCCAGCTCAGAAATCAGGATCAGTTTTAGCGGAACCCATACCAGAAAATCTAGACATGATGTTTCGTGCATATCAGGCTAGATTAAAGGAGGGACCTCAGGTAGCTGAAATGAGCAAAAACTACCCTTGAGCTGATCTAGAAATTGAGAGAACTAAACTTTGCATGAAAATGGTAGAACTAGCACAAGCTTTGTTCGAAGCCTCTAGATATCTTAATTGGAATAACATGGCAAAACCGGAATTACATTTTCAAGGACTAATGGAGAGGTTAGAATACTTGATAGAGAGCAAAGAGAAAAAGGATCAGCCTAGGAACCCTATTATCCCAGAGACAGAGGAAAGGAATGCACCATCCCTGTCTCAAGTACCCAATACAGAAAGTCAAGACAATTTGTCTTCCGTACATAAATATTCACATGAATTTTTGAGAGAAATCCAAGAAGAGAAATGGAGAAAGGAACAAGGAACCCATCCTCCTATTCAAGAAATAGATGACTTGCAGGAACAATTTCCCCAAGGCATCCCCTCTATTTACGATGAGGTAGAGGAGGAACAACTGAGTGAACACACAGCTTTTGAATCTAATTCTTTACAAGAATTACCTCAGTTCACAGGACCTTGGGAAGCAAAGTCTATTAGTATGAGAGCACCCACGATAATAGTGAGGAATGAAGAATCAGTAATCCCTAGAAACACGGAAGTGATCAAGAACACTAAAGTACAGTGTAATCTCACTCTAGAGGAGTTGTTGAAGGTAAAACCAGAATTGTGGAAACATGTAGCAAATCAATTCCCCGAGCTTGCTACTACTCCCTCACAAATAGGATCACAAAATAAGGTACCAGAGATACCCGTAGAAAAGATTGGAGATGTAAGCGAAGGAGAGGAAGGTAACACTTATCTTCCGATAACCCATCAGGGCTACACCACAAAAGCCATCTTAGATTCAGGAGCTGGAGTAGCCATAGCTACCACCGCTTTATGGAAACGTTGGGGTAAGCCAGCATTGAGACCCACCAGGATGAAGCTACAAATGGCTGACGGACACATAGAAAAACCATTAGGCTTACTAGAAGGCATATCTCTCACCACTTGTGGTGTAGAATTTGAGCATACCTTTGCCATTTGTGACTTTGCAAAAAATCATGCATATGAGATGATATTGGGACGACCATTCATGCGTCAGTTGCAAATGGTACAAGATTGGGGAACCAATTCTTTGTACTTGCAACATTTAGGAGTGACTACCAAAGTCAATCTTAAAGACTATTCACATCGAGATGTACCCCCAATACAATGGAATACCATCCATAAGACACCAGTAGAGACGGAATCCGTGCACTCATTAGAATCAGATCCTTCTTGGTTGCACGAGGACACTCATTTATGGATGTGTAAAGTGGCAAAACAAGAGGAAGAAAGATCAGAAGCAAGGACGTTAGGTGCAGAACAACATCCACGAACCCTTCAGGATCCAGCTTATGCACCTGTAGTATTTCTAGACGAAGAGTTTGAACCCCATGGTTGGGCAGAAATCCTAGCAACCATGGATGTAGCCATCAATGAAGAACAATGGACACCCCACTGTGACAAGGATGGCTGTGACATTTCAGTTTTCACGATAGAGCCAATCATGTGCGATGCAATTTTAGAAGAGTGTGAACCTAACACTGATGCATTTGAGGATGCAAGTGATTTTGATTTAGAATCAATTATCATGGACCCACCTTTTGCATCAGAAGAGGAATATTTTTTCGAAGTAGAGACTCACCCTCAGAGACACGAGGAAATTACGAATGAGGTGAGGTTAGCCACTCAAGTGACTACTAAGAGTGAAGGCAAGAAAAGAAAGAAGAAAGAAACCATGTCAGAAAAAGAAGAATCTTTGTTTGAAGTACCCGAGAATTTCAAGAAATATGAAATCGAAGATAGAAGAATCATGGTACAAATGCCTAATAGAAAGGCGAATGACGGACAAGTATATGATAACCGAGAGAAAACCAAGAAAGTAATAGTTGCCATAGAAGGAGAAGAAGAAAAATGTACATACATAGGGCATGATTTGACGAAGGAAGAAGAAGAAGAAGAATTAGTTGCCCTATTGCGTGAATATAGAGATGTTTTTGCTTGGAGTTATAAAGATTTGAAAGGAGTAGATCCAGATATATATTCTCATAGAATCCCTATGACTCCAGATGCAAAACCGACAAAACAGAAACCGTACATGTACAATGATAACTACGCTGCGAAGATTAAAGAGGAGATAGATCGCTTGATAGAAGCAGGATTCATTTACGAAATTGAGCATACCGAATGGGTATCCCCCATTGTGGTTGTGCCCAAGAAGAATGGAAAATTGCATGTGTGTATTAACCTTAAAAAAGTTAATGCCGCCACGATTAGAGACAGTTATCTTCTTCCTATCACAGAACATCTATTGGAAAGAGTTGCGGGCAAGGAAGTTTATAGCTTTCTTGATGGATTCTCAGGTCATAATCAAGTAGCCATTGCTCCAGAGGACCAACACAAGATGGCTTTTGCCTCTAAATGGGGCATATTTGCATTTCGTGTGATGCCATTCGGCTTAACAAATGCACCCGCCACTTTCCAGCGACTCATGTGTCATGTTTTTAAGGAATTCTAACGCAAGAGTTTGGAAGTATATGTCGATGACATATGTGCTCATTCTAATATCAGGCAGACGCATATTCCCGAGTTAAGACAAATATTTGACAAATGTCGAGAATATCAGGTTTGTTTGAACCCAGAAAAATGCGTTTTCATGGTCAGACAAGGCAAAATTCTAGGACACATTGTGTCAAAAAATGGAATCTCTACGGATGAAGAAAAGGTGAAGGTAATTGCAGAATTACCTAGACCAACTAATGTGAAAGAGGTACAAGCATTTATGGGTCATTGCGGTTATTATAGGAGATTCATACACATGTATGCAATCATAGCCAAGCCTTTGTACTCTCTTTTAACCAACTTTGAATGGACAGATGAATGTGAAAATTCATTCAATGAACTCAAACGACGCTTGTGCTCAGCACCTATATTGACTACACCAGATTGGAGTAAGCCATTCCATGTACATGTGGATGCATCCAATTATGCCATAGGATGCGTGTTAGCACAACCCACGAATGAAGGTAACATAGATCTCCCCATAGCTTACGCGAGCAGACAATTGAACACAGCAGAAAGAAATTACACCACGACGGAATGAGAAGGATTAGGGATGATCTACGTAGTAAAGAAGTTTAGGCACTACTTGTTGGCCAACAAATTCAAGTTCTTTACCGATCATCAAGCCCTATTGTACTTAGTCAACAAGCCATGTAACACAGGACGACTAATACGTTGGTTTCTATTACTCATGGAGTATGATTTTGAAGTAGTAGTCAGGAAAGGAAAGACACATCTTAGAGCTGACCACCTTTCAAGATTAACCTCAGGAGAAGCTCCTCAAGGAGTAGCGGATGATCTACCAGATGCATACTTGTTTAATCTTGAGATAGCACCAGAATGGGCTAAGCCTATAGTCCCTATTCTGACATATGGACCCAAGAATCCTAGGATAAAGATCAAAGAAGGAGAGATTACCAAGTCTCAGAGATACCAAATCATAGCAGGAAGCATATATAAACAAGATAATCAAAAGATTCTTGCTTGTTGTGTAGATGAATCAGAACATGCGAATTGGTTGCAATTAGCACACATAGGTGCACTACAGCAACATCATTCAAAACATTGAACATTGCAGACTCTGCATAGATTAGGAGTATATTGGCCTTCGATGGAGGTAGAGGTCTACAAGTTGTGTAAAGAATGCCATGCTTGTTGTGAAAGACCACCAGTAGAGCATGCTACACTATATCACGTGTCTCTCACACCAGACTGGAGTGAACAATTAGTGATATACTTGAGGACGAAGACATTCCCTCAAGGAATGACTTTAGCACGACAACGCAGTCTAGAGCAGGAAGCTCAAGATTATTCACTTATTGGCGATAACCTATACAAAAGAGGACGAGATGGATATCTAAGACAATGTATTCATGAGAGCGATTATCTGAGCATACTAGAGACTACACACCAAGGTGTTGCAGGAGGTCATTTTGGACCCGATAGGATAATCAAAGCCATCCTCTTTGCAGGATTATGGTGGCCCACTCTTCACATGGATGCTCATACCTATGTAAAGAGATGTGATGTGTGCCAAAGAACTCAGTTTCCTACTCGCAGAGATGAAATGCCATTGAAACCCATGATGGGCGGACGTGCATTTTCAAAGTGGGGTATAGACTTTGTAGGACCCATTAACCCCCCTGCAAAAGGTACACATGCTGAATACATTATTGTCGCGACGGATTATCTTACCAAATGGGTAGAGGCAAAAGCCACAAAAAAGAATGATGCACACACAACTGCAAAATTCTTATTTGAAAATGTCTTTACAAGATATGGATTGCCTATAGAGTTAGTGAGCGATCGAGGAACTCACTTTCTAAACCAAGTCATTGAATATTTGTTACAGGATTTTATGGTGATTCACAAGAAATCCGCACCATATCATCCTCAGGCCAATGGTCAGGCTGAAAGCACTAATAAGATCCTTTGTAACGTACTGACAAAACTCGTGAACAACAAACGTTCAGATTGGGACAAACAGTTACACCACGCTGTTTGGGCATATCGAGTGGCCTACAAGACCGTACTCAATGCAACTCCCTTTCAGATGGTTTTTGGTCAGAATGTTGTGCTTCCTTTGGACTTCTTGATACCGACCCTTAAGGTTGCACAAGAACATCAGTGGACTGGCCATGAATTATGAGCAAGAATAATGGACTTGAAACGACTAGGAGAAACCAGGCTAAAGGCAGCAGCAGGAATATATGCAGCGAAGAAGTGACAGAAAGCATATTTTGATGCACATGTGAAAGATAAAGGCCTAAAAGAAGGAGATTTAGTTCTAGTATATACGTTGAAACAACACACACGCAAGTTAGAAAAGCGAGGTTATGGACCTATGATCATTAACAGACTCTCAACAAGTGGAGCAGTACAGTTAGCCACTTTAGAAGGAGACATAATGCCTAATTATATTAGTGGCTGGAGAGTCAGGCTATATCAGGAACCTCTTACTGAGGATATGCTTCGACGACTCACGTTGGCAAAGAAGTGTAAGGAGGAAGAAAATAGAATACGAGCGGAAGCTCAGGCAGAAGCAATAGAACGCCTTAAACGCATGAAGTTAAGAAGACAAGGACTAGGGAGAGAACATTATAACCATCTGGAAACTACACCCAGATATCCCATGGCCATGTGTCAAGTAAAGTCAACCACTCATCCTAGTATAGTGGACAGGAGACCATTCATTACAGTCAGGCTAGAGCACGGAAACCCTTGCCAAGAGCTCAGGGCTTTAATTGACTCAGGTGCTGCGACTAGTGCGATTAGATGGTCCCACTATAAGGATTCAGGAATAGAAATGCGGCCAATTGAGGCATACCTCATAGGGCTAGGAGGCATGGAAACCCCTTGCATGGGTGAGGTGGACCTTCCTATCCTCATTAAGGAAGTGACCATGACAGCGAAGCTACTAGTGTGCCATGATGATGACCTGATAGAACCCCTAATCCTTGGCCAAGATTGGCTATACAATCACTCAGTGGACCTAAATCTTAGACAAGGCTCTTAACAGGTTGGAACCTTAGAGCAGAAGCGAGTGATACCGCTTGACTTCCCTAACAGCATTCCGACTGAGGTTTGTAACCCTAGACCCTATGAAACACATGCGACGGAAGACCGGGAGATCTTGGGTCAGATCAGTCACGTTACGTCTACACCAACCCACTCGGGCTTGGCTATGGACAGTTGTCAATCAGAAGGAGGACAGGAGATCTTCCCTGGGGCTTCCTGCAAACTAGAAGGGGCAGCTACCCAACCGCTAGGGCAGATGGACACAATCAGCGGTTAGGTGGGTTGCATCAGCGGCCAAATGAGCACAACACCCTGCGGTGCTCATCCTTCCAAACTTGCTGCTGACTAGCCTAGATTAAATATTAATAACGAATCACTTCCTAATGGGCAGGTCACGCAAGTGTTGGATCTCCCTTCTTTTCCAAAGCAGAGCATCCAATGGACCTCTCAAATCCAACCACGAAGGAGTCAACCACAACAGAGGAACCCAGACCGACGACACCACCAGACAAGGCAAAGAAAGCAACAGTATCAACATCACAGAACAAGTGGCACGAGACAAATATGGGTGCCAAAAGGACAGCAACCACAGCCTATTGGCAACACTACAGACAAGAACAGGAGAAAGTTCCAAAAAAAGCAGAGTCAGCATCGAAAGTCCCCTCGATCTTCTTCCCCAAGTACAAATACTCGACAGATTTGGATCGCCAAGAAGTATCTTATCAATCGACCCACACCCACGCAGATTTGGGTACCCAAACAATGTATTATAGCCCAACCCTCTAGCCATGTAATATATACCCCTCAGAAATCTTTTCATCCTTCAATACCACCAAACCCGATACCACTTTTTGTCCCTCAGCAGAAACACACCACCCACTCAAAGACTCTTAGGAAATGGATACCGAAACGTATCCAGACGTCTTCTTGTACCATCTTATCTAACAATTCTCCCACCCCGTTTAAACTCCACCCTTGTAATAATTCACCCTCAACTATACCTTGTATAAATTCACACACCATAACCCCACATCATGCATAATAAAAGCTCATCAAGAAATGTATGCATAATCTGAACCATGTAGGTGTCTAGAGACCTGCATTAGCTCTACAAAGAATCATTGCATCAATCACTTCACGACACTTGGCTACACAGGTTACACATCGGTTATGGAAAGGGACTGCGGTCTCACCTTAATGGGATCATAATTAATTTCCATACTAATGTGCTAATCTTTTGTAGCAGATCTTTTCCATTAGCTCGTTAGTCATCATGCAAACCGAAGAAGGACCATCAGAAGCTGGCCCAAGCACACCAATGGCCAATATTGGAGAATTACTCGCAGAATCTTATCCTACGATGCAACCACCAGAGTTTCAAGGTTTTCCAGGACCCATGCCAATCGACGATCCTCCTAGAGGATATACTGAGAAGATTCATCGTAATTCTCACTGGTTTCAAGGCCTAGCAGGACCATTAGCAGACGCTGATTTCATATTTGAGGCCAATTTGGCATTTGATCTTCGCACATGGACCAAGTACCAGTTCTTTTCAAGAGAATTTGAAGGACTGCAGAATACACAAGATTTAACGCACGTTTGGGCACGAGCGGGATTTACAAAATATTTTAGTGACCCTCTACCTAAACCTGATTTTTACAGATGCTTTTACCTAGTAACCACCTTAACAGCTTCAGAGAACAAGGATCTACCCGGCACATTCATGTTACCATCCTTGGTAAATGACCCTCCATTCAGAAGGTTTTATTTGTCCAAAGATTTAATTCGTGCAGCTCTCAAAATACATGGAACGCATACTCCGACGGAGAGAGAACGGCTAGTCCCAGAGTAGATGAAACGTGGTGATGTTACTAAGTGGGAGGATATTTCAGCTATAACCCCTGAGCTCTCCAAGCCATTGCGGATATGCATGCAGCATTTTGCTTTCCCAGCTCAGGATCGTTTTACCATGCCCCACAAGAGAATCTGGTTTGGTTTATACTTAGCATGTACTGGACCTCAAACGGTTGATCTAGCTAGCTGGATAATTGATCAGCTCTATTTGGCACAACATAGATGGGAACGAAAGAAAGTCATCAATGGATGTTGTGCACTTACAAGGATTATATACATGTGTTTGGCATATGATTTACCCATAGAGCGCGCCATGACTAGTGAGGAACTGAAGGCATTTAAAGGAACCACAAAGAAAGCTAGAAAGGCTAGCAAAGGCAGAGCCGGAAAGCGGATGAGAGGCACTATCCCATGCCTACAAGTCCCAGAATCACCCTCGCCACAACCATCTCCAAAGCAGTCACCGACAGTAGCCACTCCCACAGTACAACCTATTCGTATCAGATTATCAAGACCAGTTGTAACGGAGGGCACCACCAGTACTGTTGCACCCCAAGCAGCCACAACCACAGAACCTATCACCACAACAGCTGAAATTCCCACCACCATTGGTGCGGAAGCGTTCTCTTTTCCAATACCCCATTTAGAAGCAGAACAAACAGCACCAATGGATCCAACTTTTGATTTTGAGATGCCCGATGCATTCTCCAATGAGTTCCAGTTTTCAGAAGGACAATTGTTTTCTCAAGAATTTGAAAGGCCTAGCTACCCTACCACACCCAGGGATCAACCACAAGGATAGATTGTGTCTAGCTCTGATGACGAAAGAACAGCAACCGATGACGACGAAGGCGATGACGAAGCAAGCCAGGGCACTATCGCATCCCAAGAGCATGAACAGACAGATGGCCAAGGCCAACAAACAGACACACATGGTGATACAAGTACCCATGAAGATGAAACTTACGAGGCACCCGCTTACACACTGGCTATTAAGAAGCTGTATAGAACTATGGAAAAGGTTTGGGCACGCAAAAAGCTGACTGAGGAAGAGAGTCAAGCGATAATAGAACAAGAACTTGTCACAGGCGGATTCGAAGATGCATACATCAAAGGATTCAGAGAGTTAGTCAAATCAGTAGGCTCCAACGAAGCACTTAGGTACTTGCAAAGAAAGCCACTACCACAGTTTGACCCCCGCAGAGTACGACTACTTTCAAAGCCCGGCGAATACATTCGTGTACCAACAGGAGCAGAGTCTTCAAAACAAGCCAGGGAGGCACGCCTCGTCCCCGAAAGTTCGTTGGCAGCAGGAACCATCCTTGTAGATTCCCCACCCTACGCTACAACTGTACATACCTCAGTAGTAACTGAAGTATCGACCACCCCAACCGCTCCTCCATCACCGCCCATCCCTCCAGCCTCCCCTATTCACCCTCCTTCTCCCAGACCAACATCTTCATTCGCCGGTGGCGTAGCAGAAATCGTCTTTACGACCACTCATCCCACAATTCCTGCACCCATTAGACCTAGTCTACCCCCTCACACATCCACCTTTCCATTCAACCCATTCCTCCATCCATCTTTCCCGTCCTTCCCCACACCTCCACGACCCCTTTTCCCATTCCCACCGCCATTAACCTTCTTCCCCATCTCACCTCCCCGACCCAGTGTAACCCCTATTTCCCCTTTCCACCAAGCTGCTCCAGCCAGCCCCCCTGTAAATTACTCCTCAACCTTTGTAAATCCCGTATTTACACCAGCACAAGCACCCACGGTCACACCCGTATTCACAGTCACCGCACTAGACACGTCCAATGACATGGACATCTCACCACCCACTGCACCATCACTAACTTCACTCATAGCACAAACATTTTTAGGCACCTCACAATTTTCCACAATCACCACAGCATCCACCTTCCCACCCCCATTCCCCGTTCCCTTCGCATCTACAACCACTGCATCTTCATTTAGCACCCCATTAATACTATCACCCACTGTAGATAATGCATTCCGACAGATGTTCATGTGTATGACGCAAGTCAGAGATGAGTTCACATCTCTTGGCGATAATTACCAGCGTTGAGAATGCCTCACTGAACAGCCGATACCAGGAATTACGAGAGGCATATCACAAATTAGAAGTAGAAAGCGAAGACAAAGCTAAAGAAGCCACTGCTGACTTGGATAACTTATTAAGAGCCCAGACAGTCCGCAATGCAACGCTAACACGAAACATGGGCTTACTAAGGAGACATCTAACAGCAGCAAAGGAGGAAAACCAGCGCTTACAGGACCAGAATCGAGAAAACTTAGAAGCGGCCCTAGACCATCCAGACCAACCACTCAGTCCTAGTCGGTTCAAAGCCATTCCCTCAGACTCGATGAGGATGCTGCTAGAAGATCATGTAAGATTGCTAGATGAATATGACCGCATGAATGAGGAGTTACAGAAACTCAAAGAAGATCATAAATTACTCCAGTTACGAGCACCGGCACACCAAGACATACCAGCACCTATGGACCCCTCTCCTAACATCTTAGAGGAACTCAACTCATTACGGGCCCAGGTATCAAACCTTGAATCAAGGATTGCAGTATATGAAGCACCACCAAGGCCAGACTCCCGTGGCGGACGCGTCACGGCCGAAGGCCAGATGACTTACGAACTCCCGACCCCCGCGTGGATGAAGACTATTGAGGAACTTGGGACAACGCATTCAGCTAGAGTAGAGGCACAATTACATGCCATGGCGATGATAGAAGAAAGAGTTTTACAATCTCCATTCTTTGCTCATTTGGCCCCGCGACGATACATATCTGGGCACGAGCTACAGTATAAACCGTATTTTATGTTAATGGCCGAATACCAGTTATCCATTGAGAAAGAAACAGGTAAGAAACCATCGCATGCGACTCAGTTCGAGGAAGACGATTTGCCACTAGATGCGCAGCAAGGAGAGATCTATCAACCAGAGTGGCGAAAAGATTTACTACAGAAGTATCCAGAAATGATGAGTACATGGGTAAAGGCACCTTTGCACTTAAAGTACAACCCATGTTGGGGACCAGTACCACGACGCCACTCCTGGACAGCCTTTGCTATTAAGGTACAAAACAATAAGCAGTGCCAGGATTGGTTGAATTACCCCTATTTTAAGCCACCCATCGAGTTACCAACTGTTGGCTACATGATGGCTACAATTCGCCACTGGCTCCCTAGATTAAAGCATATGGACGATATAGCGGCGCATATGAGTGTCAAAATCTTTGACATGATGCAAATGATTTTTAAAGTCTTCCGACGCGTCAAGGCACCTCATGTGAACACCCCGGGCTTTGAGCATGGCAATTTCGATCTGGTATATGATATGAGTACAACGCCATCGCTACGGGTGTGTTATGCCTGGCATTGCAGAATAAAATATCTACCGGCGTGCTACAAGCAGACATTCGAAGAGATGTTCACAACCGGCTTCTGGGAATACCATTCAGAGGTATTCATAAGCAGGCCTACACATTTATTACACTTATTTGCCTGTGAACGAATGGTCTATTCCACACACTATCAGCTCCCGCCACCAGAAGAACCGCAACCAATCGACTGGGAGAAACTCGAGGCCGAGCTGGCCCAAGGCATTTGTATCTCCGAGCACACCCTCGCTCAAGACCTCCTACAAAACTATATCCGGCAGACCTCACAACAAGGTTCTGTCAGGGATGACAGAAGCGAGAGGGAGGGGGGTGTTGGAAGCAGCCAGAGGCATAGAAGACACGGAAGCATGTAACGATGGAGCAGGAAGCTAGTGGAATCTTTTTTCAAAGAATCATGTTTTAGAAATACTTTTCAAAAACCTCCAACATTGATTTTTATCACTATTGTAACATATGTAACATAGAAAAACCCTTTTCTTAATTTCTAGCTCCATTTTGTGCAAGCCGAGGAGTCCTCGAGCTTGAGGAGCTTAGGTAGAACAAGCGTATCAGTTTTGTTTATTTTTAGACACCGTTTACCCTTTCAAATAGCATCTAGGACCTATTTTTTAACTATGCCGGTCACTAGATGTGAAACCGGTCAAAACTAGTCTAGAAACTATAAAAAGAGCTAGAGAGCTCATTTTTGGGGTTAGCTTGTTTGAGGTTAGAGTTCTTTTGAGCTTGTAATAGTGTTCTTGAGTAATAGAGTTGATTTCTCACCTTCCATTGTGTCTTGCTTGTCTCTTCGTAGTGTGTGTGTATGTGTGTGTGCATTTCTATGCTTCTCACCTTCACTCTCACTTCATCTCACATTCATGATCTTCATATCACTCCTATCTCTTCCGCGGATTGACATTAAGGAGGTGGAGCTTCTTAACGTGGTTCTCACCATTGTGCTAGAGCAACAGCGTGTGATGGTAAGACGTAGAGAGAACGCGTTGGAATGGTAAGTAGTAGGTAAATTTCTTGTTTTCTTCTCCATCTCCATCTCCATCTCCATCTCCATCTCCACCTCCTTCTCCACTACATATTCCCTCTTCCTTGTCATTCTCCTCATTTTCTTTGTGCGAGTTTGAGAGAGAGCGAGTGTGTGTTCTTGTTTTTGTGTGCTTTTGCATGTTCCTTGCAGGTTTCGGCTCCATCATCATCTCCAGCAAGCTCAGCAGGAACATTGTGTGCAAGTAAGGCATTCCAAGGCAAGCTAGCAAGGGTGTGTACCAAGCTTGGGAGAAGGCTTCCTGGGCTTGTGCAGCAGTTTGAGCAACCAGAGGATTGAGGTTGGAAGTTCTCTCAACCCTCCTTTGTCAATTCCTAGCCTAGGCTAAGTACGACTTAGGTGTGGTAATTAATTAGGGAAACGTTAGGCACGAATTAAGTCCAAGAGAACTAATCAAACAAGTGCAAGCATTAAGTAGGTCTTAAGTGCGAAAACCCTAAGGGACAAAAGTAAACTTGAATTGATCACTTATCAAGTGCAAAATTCACTTAAGTATTCCTGACGATGTGATATCAGACAAGATCACCAAAAAGAACAAAGTGATTGGTGCCAATTAACCTGCAACGAGAGTGTACTTGGGACCAAGGGGGTAGAGAAACCAGTCATATGAACCTTAGGTCAGGCAGACACTTAGGCCGAGACAGACAAAGCCTCAGATCTTCTGAAGCTAGTGTCAATCACACTGCTAGGTCTTGGGCCCAGCAGTTGAGTGATTACCCATACACTCCCCGATCAGAAACAAGTGATTCTAAAATGTCCTATAACATGGAGAGACCAGTAGGTAGTTCAGGGGTGGCGTACCTAGAAAAGCCAGAAGGACTTTACAAGACTCAACTGGAATACATCAGGACTCATCATCTGGGTGCTCGCATCTACGAAGACGGCCTGAGAAGATCTGTGGTCCAGATTAAGAACCCCGATCAACCCCATGGATTAGAACACCCGGTAGTCAAGTTCGAAAATGGAGCATACCTAGATAAAGAGGGGACTATTTATGTAGTCACCACTCTTCCTGATAGAACAGAGGAGTTTGGAAATGTGATTGCAGGGACCGACATGGGTGATATAGAGCAAGGGAACTTAGAGAGAGAGCCAAGAACTCCCCATGGTAAATCCATCTTGACTAGAATCATGACTCCAGAGTGGATTCCGCAGGATAATAAAAGCATAGATTTGCTTTTAAACCGAGAAACCGATGAGGCTTTTTGGAGATATAAACCTGCCCAACCTCAGGAAGTAAGTGATCTCACAATCTATGAGTTTAAAGACCCTGATAGCCCAAGCAAAGTAACCTACCTAGACAATACATCAGAGAGGATCTTCATGGTCACCGAGCATGGCAGACATGCCTATACATGGAAGGGTGAATTTGATTTTCCCCAACCTCGGTCTAATGTGTCCTACAATCACCAAGGAGCTGGGACCTCCCAAGCTCATGGAGCTCAAAGAGATAGGAGTAGAGACAAACCTGAGGTAAGCTTTGCCAACTCCCTAGGAAGAGAAAGGATGAGAACAGGGACAGATAGAGAAGAAACCGAGAGACCTAGAGCCCCAAGGAACCAGAGAAATGCTGATGAATTCCCTTTGCCAAGGCCTACTGAACACATTAGGGCTCTGAGACCAACACAACTGGTGAAGTCCATGAAGAATTACTTCGATGGCACTGGAGACCCTTATGACCATGTGGCAGAATTGAGGCAAGTCTTAAAAGCTGAACAGGTAGAGGACCTATTCACACAATATAATGCTTTTGGTCTAACCCTTAGGAACACTGCCCTTACGTGGTTTCAACCACTGAACGAGAGGCATTTCAGAAACATAGACCAGCTCCTAGAGACATTTATCATTGAGTTTTCTAAGAGTGGCATAAGGCACAACACTTC
Organism: Ceratopteris richardii; assembly: GCA_020310875.1. Classification (NCBI taxonomy): domain Eukaryota; kingdom Viridiplantae; phylum Streptophyta; class Polypodiopsida; order Polypodiales; family Pteridaceae; genus Ceratopteris; species Ceratopteris richardii. The sequence continues at coordinate 186,328,232 of CM035420.1, forward strand.
CTCACTAATTCATAGCTTCAAGCAAACACCTCAAGAGACGGTCAGACTAGCAGGAAGACGGTTTAGGCAATACCTAGAGAGGTGCCCAATGCCTGAGTTACCCACACCAACCAAGCAAGTGGCTTTGTTCTTAGATGGATTGTTGAGCACCAAGCTCAGGTCATATGTGTATCTGAAGGACCCCAGAACTATAGAAGAGTGCGTGCGCATGTGCATAGACATTGAGGATAATCTAGGTGAGGAGTTAGAACTATCAAAAATCTATAAGGATTCGGATAGCTCTAGTAGCCTCACATCTGGTCAATCCACATCCGTTGAGGAACTTGCAGAGAAGGTAGCTCAAAAATTAGGTGTCTCTAGCAAACAAATTCCAAGATTTGCCCAGTCAAGAGGTGCTATACTTGTGGAGGTGACCATATGGCAAGTGTTTGTCCTATTATGGCCCAACCCCAAGTGAATCCTAGTAGCCAGTACTGCACCATAGAGCGAAGGTACACCAACCACACTGCACAAGATTGCCCTTATAAAAAACAAACGGTCAGGCAAAATTACCCTCAGCCATATCCACAACAGGGTAGATACCAGAATCAGTACCCACCACAACAATACGGCAGACCACAACAATCTTATCAGCCACCTTATCAAGGGCAACAGAGACCTCAACCAGTCCTAGCGCAACAACCCCCTGCTCCAACCAATGTGATCCCAGTGAAATATGCATCTGCTGAAGAAAATCTGAATAGAGCTATAGTCCCAGTCACACTGTTGTTATCAGATAGTGATCCAAGTGACCATAGTTTTGACTCCACACATATTGATAGCCCACAGGCTTACTACATGCAGTCACGCGAGCATAACGAGTCGTACTATTATGAAGACCCAAGTGAAAATAGTGGGGAGCCTGAGTATGCTAATGTCATGTACACAAACCCCAACTCTAGACCTCAACCTAGGCAGGTACGGCCCCCATTTCCTAGAGGACCATGCTTCAGATGCCAGGGAGATCACCTTATACGTGATTGCCCACTGCCTGCCCCTACACAACCCCAACCAATGACAATTCAGGGTTTTTGTCAAGACTGCGGAAAAGAGCATCTCTTACGAGATTGCCCAAAGAACCCTAATAACATGCCTAAAATCACTCCTATCAACGTCATTGGGTTAGTGGTAGACTCTAAGGGAAGTATAACTTCCGCTGCCCCCGTGCATGTGGTCACTAGAGCTCAAGCCTTGCAGCAGACTCAAGGAGTAGGGCAGGAGAAGAGTTCTGAGGTTAGTGAGACAGAGAGTATAACCAAGAAAAGGACAAGAGCATGGAGCGATAGCCGGGAGAGAATGAAAAGACAATGGTCATAGAAAATGAGCGAACTTGAAGAAAGCTTGAGAGAAACCAAAGCAAAGATAAGTGAACTCACATCTCAAAACCACTCTCACACCACCCCACCACCACCCTTTCCATCTTCCCCCAACCCACCACCTTCCATTCCCCAACATTCTAATCCACCACACGTAACCCACCCACCACCCAGAGTAGGATCAGTCCTAGCGGATCCCACTCCTGAGGATCTAGACATGATGCTTAAAGCATATCAGGCCAGAATCCAGGAAGGGCCAAACCGGACAGATCATGACAAATGTTACCCTAGAGCCGATCTAGAAATAGAGAGAACAAAGCTTTGTGCTAAGATGGTCGAATTGGCGCAAGCCATGTTTGAAGCAAGTCGCTTGTTCAATAGCTCTAACTCCACTAGAACACCATTGCATTTTGATGGTCTATTAGATAGATTGGAAAGGCTACTTGCAAAGTCTGGGAAAGGAGCCTCCCCCTAGCTTGAGGGGAGTGCAAGAGATAGAATAAGCTTTCCTCCCCAGGAAGCTTATGTGCCTAACTCCACTGAACCAGACACTTCTCTTCTATGAATAGGTATTCACTAGAGTTCCTGAGAGAGATTCAAGAAGAGAAGTGGGCAAAGGAAAGTGAAGCCCCTCCTCCCATTGAACTTGTGGATGACGCACATGATCAATTCCCACAGGACATCCCTTCTATCTACGAAGAACAGGAAAGTGCCCACCCTCATGAGAGGTTAGACTTTGAGTCTAATTCCTTGCAAGAGTTACCACATTTCACAGGCCCATGGGAAACTAAGTCAACATGCATGAGAGCGCCCACGGTCATGATAAGAAATGAAGAGTCGATCATACCTAGGAATACTGAGGTAGTAAAAAACACTAAAGTGCAGTGCAATCTCACTTTAGAAGAACTACTCAAAGTTAAGCCAAAAGTGTGGAAACACGTAGCCAAAGAAGTGCCAAACCTAACCAAATCTCGTTCCCACGTAGGATCCCACAGAACAGTACCAGAACCCTTGGATAAGATAGGAGACATGAGTGAAGGAGAGGAAGGAAATACCTATCTACCAGTTACGCATCAAGGATACACAACCAAGGCAATTTTGGACTCAGGTGCAGGAGTTGCAATTGCTACCACTTCCTTATGGAAGCATTGGGGCAAGCCAGCACTCAGGCCAACGAGAATGAAATTGCAGATGGCCGATGGTCATATTGAAAGGCCCTTAGGATTGCTAGAAGGAATAACTCTCACTACATGTGGTGTTGAGTTTGAGCATACTTTTGCTATATGCAACTTTAGCAAAAACCAAGCCTACGAGATGATTTTGGGAAGGCCATTTATGCAACAATTGCAAGTGGTACAGGATTGGGGAACCAATTCCTTATACTTGTGACACTTAGGTGTTACAACCAAAGTCAATCTCAAGGATTACTCTCATAGAGACATACCGCCCATTCAATGGAATCCCATCCATAGAGCCAAGGATGACACGGAGTCAGTGCATTCCATAGGATCAGGATCCTCATGGATGCATGAAGACACCCACTTATGGATGTGCAAAGTGGCAGTAGAAGAGGAGAAAAGAGAGAAAGCTAGAGAGATAGGTGCAAAGGAAACCCATAGATCAATCCAAGACCTGGCCTATGCACCCGCAATTTTCCCTGACGAAGAATTTGAGCCTCACGGCTGGGCTGAAATTTTAGCAACAATGGATGTAGCCATCAATGAAGAACAATGGACACCCCACTGTGATGAGGATGGCTATGACATTTGAGTCTTTTCAATAGAACCGATCATGGGAGATGCAGTGTTAGAAGAATGCGAACCTAGCCCTGATGCATTTAAGGATGCAAGTGACTCCGACCTAGAGTCAATCATCATGGACCCACCATTTGCATCAGAGGGAGAATACTTCTATGAGGTAGGAGTTCACCCTCAGAGACATGAAGAGCTCATGAATGAGGTGAGATTAACCACACAAGTGACCACCAAGAGTGAAGGAAAGAAAAGAAAGAAGAAAGAAGCCACACCGGAGGAAGAGGAGTCCTTGTTTGAGGTGCCGAAAAATTTCAAGAAGTATGAGATAGAAGATAGAAGAGTCATGGTAAGAATGCCTAAACGTGAGGCACAATCAGGAGAGGCCTATGATAGCAAGGAAACTACTAAGAAAATAGTTGTAGCCGTAGAAGAAGGAGAAGAAAGATGCACCTACATAGGACATGACCTGACGGAAGAAGAAGAGGAAGAGCTGATAGCTTTGCTAAGGGAGTATCGAGACGTATTCACTTGGAGCTACAAGGACCCAGTATCCCATACGCAAGGATGAGATGCCATTGAAGCCTATGATGGGTGGACGTGCATTCTCTAAGTGGGGAATAAACTTTGTTGGACCTATTAATCCCCCAGCTAAGGGTTCACATGCTGAGTATATCATCGTGGCCACAGACTATACAACCAAGTGGGTAGAAGTGAAAGCCACTACAAAAAATGATGCTCAAACAACAACAAAGTTCTTATTTGAAAATGTGTTCACGAGGTACAGATTGCCAATAGAGTTGGTGAGTGATAGAGGCACACACTTCTTGAATGAAGTCATAGAAAACCTTCTGCAAGAATTCTTGGTGATACATAAGAAGTCTGCTCCCTATCATCCACAAGCTAATGGTCAAGCTGAGAGCACAAATAAGATCTTATGCAATGTGCTGACTAAATTGGTGAATAACAAATGCTCTGATTGGGACAAATAGCTACACCACGCTGTTTGGGCATACCGAGTTGCCTATAAAACGGTACTCCAAGCCACACCCTTTTAGATGGTGTTTGGCCAGAACGCGGTGCTACCATTGGATTTTTTGATACCTACATTGAAAGTAGCACAAGAGCATGACTGGTCAGGCCATGAACTCTCCTCTAGAATCTTTCATCTTGAACGTTTAGGGGAGACATGATTGAGAGCTGCAGCAAGAATCTATGCAGCCAAGAAAAGGCAAAAGGCGTATTTTTATACACATGTGAAGGAGAAAGGCTTGAAGGTAGGAGACCTAGTCCTAGTCTACACATTGAAGCAACATGCACGAAAATTAGAGAAAAGGGGCTATGGACCAATGATTATCAATAGGATCTCCACAAGCGGAGCAGTACAACTAGCCACTCTAGAGGGTGACGTACTATCAAGTTACATAAGCAGATGTAGAGTCAAGCTATATCAAGAACCCTTAACTGAAGAAATGCTCAATCGACTCAATACTGCAAAGAAACGTAAGGATGAGGAAAAGAGAATTCGAGAAGAAGCACAGGCTGAAGCTTTAGAACGCATTCGACAAATGAAATTGAGAAGGCAACGTAGAGATCAGCCCATGACTGACGCTCATGAAGCTCTAGGTTATCACATGGCCATGTGCGAGGCTTCAAGTGAATTGGCCCATAAGATAGTTGATTGACGACCTTTTGTGACCCTAGAAGTAGGACAAGGAGAGAGTGCAAGGACCGTGAGAGCTTTAATTGATTCAGGAGTGGCCACTAGTGCAGTTTGGCTTTCTTATTGCCAACAATTGCAATTGGAGGTAAAACCCCTAGAAGCATATCTGATAGGATTAGGAGGTGTTGAAACCCCTTGCATGGGAGAGGTGGAACTTCCCCTTCAAGAGGTCCTCATGCCAGCAAAAGTACTAGTATGTGAAGACGAGGATCTTATCGAACCTCTCATCTTGGGCCAAGACTGGATCTATGATCACGCAGTCAACCTCAACCTAAGAAGTGGACTTCTTCAGGCTTGGGTAGGCCAAAGCTGCCTTATGATTGAATTAGAAAATCAAGCACTCAAACCATTAGAATAGGCACCAACTCCTGGTCCCTCCAGGAACCCACATGAAGATAACAATGTTGTTCTTGTCCAGAGTTCTATGGTGCAGAGGATTGTCAATCTTACCGAAGGCACAGGAGTCAATGAGGAGTTCCCAGCTGTTCCAAAGAAGATTCTAAACATGCAGACCAAACATCACATGACACGAAGGAGACGGCTGATCAAGAAGCAGGAGTGCCAACTAGTGCAACACGGAGTACCTCGTGGCGCTAAGCAGATCTGGATACGCAAGGATGGAAAACCCACAGCTCTAGTAACAGGTTCTCGAGGAGGCACAAAACAAGCCACACCATCAAGGACACAAGTGAAGGAGTACCCTAGGCAACCTCCTAGGCATACCACGTCTATTTGGGTCCCTAAGCGGTCAATGAAGGCTAGCCCCAATGCTAGACAGATATGGGTGCCCAAGGCCTGTTTTCGAGCCCAAATAGCTCCAACTCTAGTCACGGGCATAATTCAACACTCACAAGTCCTCTTGACAAACAACTCAGGAACTCTACCTAAATCCCACACTAACACACACTCAGTCAAACCTAGGACTGTCTGGAAATGGGTACCCAAAAGGTCCCAAATCCAGCACAATCTCGCTCATAAATCTTTACCTGTCCTTAGCTCTAAGAACTACGAATCCTTGATTAAAGTTTGGCGAACTAAACCCTCTATCAAACCCGCTGACCCAATTTTGTAAATCCATCCACTCTGATATAGGTGCATTCCGAGTCCATTGCATAACCAAAGTATGCATCTAGGATGACACTAACCTCTAATCATCACTCACATCTATCACAAACACTTCACCTCTAACCACTAACCATCTAGATTGTCATGTTAGTATTGTGGAGGGAACACCATTACATCCTGTTTCCTATGCAACACTAATGTGCCTTTCTTCTTCTAGCAGATAACCATCAGAAGTGTCATGGCAGCTGTAGCAGGAACAAGCTCCCAGGCGGGCACTAGTACTCAAAGCAATTGGGATACTATGCCTGTGGAAGCTCCACTGATAGCAAGACCTGAAGAGCTTTTGAATGTGAGAAGAATTCCTATCTCAGATCCACCAAGTGGCCTAACAGAAAGAGTAAAGGGGCATTCTCACTGGTTCAATGAGATGCAAGGAGATTTGGGAGATGTGGACCACATATGGGAGTCCAAGTTGGAATTCGGAGGAGTCTGGTGGACATTTCAATTCTTCTCAAGAGAATTTGAAACCTTACAGAATGCAGCTCCTCTTCAAGATATTTGGCTGAAAGTGGGGTTGCAAGATTATTTTAGTGTAGCTTTGCCTAGACCTGATTTTCTGAGGTGCTACTACAGGAGATAAAGATCATTCAGTCAAATTCCTGGTGCCCTCTCTATCAAATTAGGAGGAAATGAAGAAGTTTGAGTTGAATATTACTTTAATCAAGGAAGCCCTTCAGATGTATGGCACCCATGTACCTTCCGATCGAGACCCTTTGATACCGGAGTCTATGAAGAACAATAAAATCAAGAAGTTGAAAGAAATGTGTGCTCTCACCCCCAAGATCGCCATACCATTACGGATGTGCCTTCAACACTTTGCATTTCCGGCGCAAGACCGGTTCACCCAGCCTCATAAGAAGATCTGGTATGGGTTATACCTAGCAGAGACCGGGAGCTTACCTATGAAAATGCCAGTATGGATCCTTGATCAGTTATATGAAGTAGGCAAGCGAGGAGTGAGGAAGCCTACTTTGAATGGCTATTGTGCCATTACAAGAATCATCTACAGATGCCTTGCTTATGATGTGTCAATTTCACGAGCCCTCAAGTACTCACAATTGGAATTCTTTCAGGGGTGGAAATCAGGGGTTCAACCCGCTAAAAGAATGCGTGGATCACTTTCACAAGTTCTAATTCCTCGTGAAGTCACCATAGAAGCCTCCAGTAGAGAAGAAGAACAAGTAGCCCCTTTCACAATCCATCTTCAAGGACCCCAATCAGGAAGCATGGTACAACCCACTCCGTCAGCCCCCCACTACCCACAGATGTGGAGTTTACATCCATGGCTCCACTGCCAGAAGACCCGTCTTCTGACTTTGAAAGCTTCTTGCAGACAACTCACTTATCTGAGAGTGAGTTCTTCTCAGACACGGACGGCCTTGAATCATCATCCCAGAGAGGACGGGCACATAGTGCGGCTAGAAGGGTGCATTGGGAAGATGAGGCACAACAAACATAGGAGGGAGGGACACATGGGCAGGAAGAGATGCAGAGGAATGAATCAGAAGAAAGTGAGGAAGAGGCCCCTGCCTACACGGCCCAACTCAAACGGCTCTACAAAACGATCAAGAAAGTACAAAAGAGACATAAGCTATCAGAGGAGGCAAATAGAGCGATGGTGAATCAAATGCTTCAAGCAGAGAACTCGGATCCCCATTTTGTGGAATCATTGAACCTTTTGGCAGAGACATATGGGATTATAGAAGCTATGTAGATCATGTTATATCGCAACCCTCCTCAATACGATCAACGAAGGATCGATACACGACCACGAAGGGGGAAGATGTTTCAAATGGAAGTCTCTACCACCTTCCCTACCACCACTCAAGAAGATGTTCACATGGCCAGCCCAACTAACCTTGATGAACCAGATGTAAATATACAGATTACATCTCCACCGTCGACTCCCATTCAGCCCAGCGAACCCCTCATTGCTAGCATTCTTGAGCAACCAATATCCACCCTCAGTGAACCTATATCACACACCATCATTTTTTCATCCCTACCTCTATCATTGCGGGTTCAGCTTCCCAACATCATATAGGCCATGCTGCCACCCCACAAACCATCATAGGTCACCCTTCTTTCCAACTAGCTCTTGGGTAGACACATCCCCCTACCCAGACCTTAACACCACATTTCCCCTCACCACTACATTTCCTCTTTCCCAACCTCAGACCATTGAGCCCCTCTTCACCTCCTCAGAACCAACACAAGCCACCCTACCTCCATTGTTGGCAAACCTTGTAAATATGATGCGACAAATTGATGATTATAAGAGAAATTCCCTTTCCCAGCACACCTCACCCACATTCTCACCCACCACTAACACACCACCACCACTAACACACCACCCACCATTCCCGTATTCACGATTCACACAACACACACAATCACGTCTGAAACCATGGACATTTCACCATCCACAGCACCACCACCCCCACTTTTGTTCCAACATCATCACATATCAATTCACTCACATCACCATTTCCAACCACAGTAGGCACAACACCCACTTTTTCCCTCCCCATTTCCCGAACCCTTGCATTTTCCACCTCTACCCCTGCATCCACATCATTTAGTCATGCACTAGACACCATGTTCGAAGCGGCCACTCAACTTAGGCAAGAGTATAGATTACTGGAAGAAAATAACACAGAGCTATGCAATCTCTCGGCTCAACTCCAGGCACGTGTCAATGCCTTGGAGCTAAGTAATACAACATTACAACATGAAGTGACCACCCTCCAACAATCCCAGGTGGAGCTCGAAGCCAAACATACAGAGACGACTAGGGCAACAGAAGAACAACTCAGAGATCAGCTAGCCCGTAATGCTAGACTACAACGAAACATGGTTCTACTCTGACGCCACCTAGCGGCTGCACAAGAAGAAAACAGGAGATTATAACAACAAAATCAAGACAACCTCGAAGCCGCCATAGAAAATACTCCAGGGGCACCCATCGACCCTGCTAACTTCCAAGCCGTCCCTTCGGAAAGCATACAACAAATTTTGGAAACATATGCCAACCTCTTAGAAGCACATGATAGGCTGGCTGACCAAGTAAAAGAGCTACAAAGATCCCAAGTGCCTACACCACAACCACCAGAAGCTAAAAAGATGGTCAATGCTGCCACTTCACCAGAGCTTGAATCAACAACGACCAATGAGGTACTTGAGCTACGACAACAAGTGGCAGAATTAAAGATCAAGCTGTTACAGTATGAAAGACCCCCCTCTCCACCTGACCAACCAATAGAAGAAGAAGCAGTAATCAATCCAATGGAGGAAACATTTGAAGACAACTACGAGCCTCAACCCATTCCAGGAGGCAGCATCACGGAGGAAGGACAAGACACATATGAGGAGCCACCGTCGGCATGGATGAAACAGGTAGAAGAAATGGGGCCAACTCATGAGGAACATATCTCCACCTAGATGTTGGCCATGAGGACTATTGAAGAGACCAAATTTGGGTACCAAAGGCCTTAGTGAAAGCCCAATCCAATTCTCGCTAGATTTGGATACCTAAGAGCTATGCAACCTATAAATCAACTTTTGAGAACCCAAGGAAAATCTTCTCCGCTAGTAACTTGACACCCTACAAACTACCTTTTGTACATTCCACTTCATTTTTTGTACCCCATCGTACTGTACAGCAATGGAGTCCCAAGACTTCGATAATCATGACCGCACTTAACCAAGCCAATCCTTATTGACCTTATGATGAGAAGCACTCACTGACTACTCCATCCATCTCCAGCTTTTCTAACTATCGACCTTACCTTGTAACTTACACTAACTTAGTAGCCAGTTCTCACAAACTTTTGATTGTAACAGTACGCACCTCACACACAATCACCCACCATCAAATCATGCACTCCTCACATTCACTTCACAATCACACATCATTAAAACCATGCACATTACACGGGAAGCTTGGTGGTGGTGGAAAGGAATGGAGGTCTTATCTCCTTGGGATCATAATTAATTTCCATGACTAATATGTTTTCCTCTTCACTAGAGTTTAGGTTCATTCACAAGACTTCGTGATGCAAGCCGAAAGCTCAACTAGTGCAGCACTTGGATGAACAGTGGTTGATTTCTCAGCCCTTCCATTTAAGAACTTGTTAACAATGATGCCACCCGAATTCAAAGGTTTCACGGGGCTCGTGCCAATTGAAGACCCACCTAGGGGTAAAACAAAGAAGGTGAGCAATAAAGCACATTGGTTCCAAGGACTCGTCGGACCACTGGGTGAAGCCCAATTTATCTACGAAGCTAATCTGACATACGGAGCCAATGTGTGGCAGCAATATTACTTCTTCTCTCAAGAGTTTGAAACCCTCCAGAACAGTGAATAACTCAGGCCTATTTGGTAGAGAGCAGGATTTGCAACCTATTTTAGTGCACCACTTCCTAAACCTGACTTCTATCGATGATATTATCTGGTTGCATCTATCAAGGAACAAGAGTGACAGGAGTTGGATCCAATATCCATACTACCTTCCTTAGTCAATGACCCTCCATTCAAGAAATTCACTTTATTCTTGGATTCAATCAGAACAGCTCTTAAGATTCATGGTAATCATACACCCACGGAGAAAGAGCACCCCATTCCCGAGGCTATGAAGAGAAGTGACATGGACAAATGGCCTACTATGTCAGCAATTACTCCTCAACTCACTACTCCCTTCAGGATCTATCTCTAGCTTTTTGCTTTTGCAGCACAAGAGTGCTTTATAATTCCCCACAAGCAATTATGGTTTGGATTATACCTCGCCACTATGGGCCCTCAAGAAGGATGTCCATTGTTGTTGTGCTCTCACGCATTATTTATCTGTGCTTAGCTTATGATATCGCCATTGAAAGAGCCCTTCCAATAGCAGAGTTCAACAATACAAAGGCAAGTTCCGGAATTGCCTTCACCACAGCCCACACTAGAGACCTCCCCACAATGACCTCCAGCTCAATGGCAGCCTCTAGTTCCACCACTCAGAGTCTGCTTGAATTGAACCGCTACCACGAGTGAGGTCTCATAGGTGGCAACCACTATTCCTACTACCATCCCTATCATGGCCACCACAATAGTTGAGGTTCCCGTTGTGACCACCACTTTTGTATTTGAATCTTTTATTGTTTCAGTCACTAGCCTGGGCACAAAAGATATCAACACCAAATTGGACTTTGAGATACCATAGGTGTTGTCCAGTGACTTCCAGATTTTGGACACACAATTTGTTTCTCATGAGTATGAATGATCCGCTTACCCAACCACACCGTCAGCAGCTAATAATACAAAGTAGGGCTTATGCTGTGTTTCTGATGTGGTAATCAAGTGTTGATGGGAGAGGTTCCAAAAGTAAGTAGACTTGACAATAGTTTCTTCTAGATCGGAAAGGAACTAGATCTGCATGGCCACAATATCATCATGTGTTTGACTGATTTGCTTGACTCTCTTGAGCCAATCTGGGACTTCGATCTCAAATGTGTCTCGCCCCTCTTTTGTGACACGCCCACTAGGTACCGGCATCAGGTCATGAGGCTCTTCAAAACTCTCTTCGATCGGAATCTCCAGCACAGTTTCGGGTTCTGGTTCTTCAATAGGAGAGGATGGCCTCTCATATAGTAAGAGTTTGGCTTTTAATTCTTCAACCTGCTTTCTTAGGGCCTTTAGTTCTTGAGTAGATTGTTGAGGGATGGCCAGCTCGAGTTGAGATGTGCTAACATTGGCCAACTACTTCCCGAGATCTGGACATTCTAATCTGTCTTTTTATAGGACTCTAAAAAGCTGGCATGCTCCTCAAGTAAGATTCGTATGTCTTTTGAGGGGACTGCTCTATGCTTTGTAGGGCTAATTTTTGCTCCTGATTATCTTGGTTTTGTTGGTGTAGTCTCTTGTTCTCTTCTAATACTACAACCATATGCTTCTGTAGTAGACCTAGATTGCATCTTAGTTTAGCATTGGTGAGCATCTCTGCTTGGAGCATGTTTTCCAAATCTTCGACTACTTAAGCATCCATAGTAGACATCTTGGACTCCAATTTGGTATGAGCCTATTCTAAGGTGGTGTATTCTGCCATAAGTGTTTGATTGTCGGCTTCCAGTGTAGTGACTCTTACTTGTAACCTCTATGACTCTACTTAGAAGACACCACTACGCTCTTCCAATCATTGATACTCATGTTGTAATTGACATGCACACTGAATCAACATATTGAATCAATTATTTAAATTATGAGATGCGAGAGGAGCAGTTTGGAATGCAGATGGAATGGGATTGGGAATGGGACTTGTGAATGTTGTGTCTACCAATGAGGTGGTGATTGGTGAGGTGGGGGGTAGGGGAGTGGGTGATGGTGGAATCATGGGGGGAGGGGGAGGTGGTGTGGGTGGTGAAATGTCCATGGTGTCAGACAATGTGGTGCGTGCAGGTGCTACCATGTACGTGGAAATGGTAGATGAAGTGACTATGAGATGTGTGTACAATGAAGTGGAAGTAAGTGTGTGTGTGTGTGTGTGCAGTCCTACTATCTGCATGTTGTGTCCGTGAATGAAATCTTCCATGAACGAGACATAATGGGGTGGGGCAATGGTGGCAATTGAGGTGTGGGCAAAGAGTGGGGAGGGGAATGGGAAGTAAGGATTGTGGGATAGAGGTATGTGCAAAGGGGGCCAAGCAAGGAAACCGAGAATACCATCGATGGGCCATGGGTATCTTGCCATTATAGGTATTAATGGGTGGCCAATGATGGGTGTGACGGAAAAAAATGGTGAAGTGAACGGTGGGTTGGTAATGGAAGAGAAGAGGTTGGCACGAAAGGAGAAGGATGTGGATGAGCTTGGGATTTGGTTCATGGTTGTGATTACTCGAGCAATTTGCTCCGTGGTGGGAGGCAGGGGTGGTGGAGATGGTTGAGATGGATGAGATGGAGGGTGTGCTAGTGAGATGGGTGATGTTTGTACAAAAGTTTCAGTGGTGAGATCGATGGTGGGAGTTGGAGTGGCTGTGGATTCGATGGTTATTTCTGGTTTGGTTATCGTAATTCATATATTCTTTCCTGCACATGGTCGTGTATCCACTCTACGTTGGTCATATCTGACGGATTGTTGAACTACAGTGTAGATGGCCTCTTGAACTCCCAAGGAGTCAGATACTAGTTGGAGAGTAGTGATGAATTGCGGGTCCACTCCTTCATCTGCTAACATCTGTTCTATCAGGGCTTGGCTTGATGCGAATGAAAGTCTATGCCTTTCTTGCCCTGCTTTGATCGTGTCATATAATCTTTGTAATTGGGCAGTGTACACCAGAGCATCAAAAAGTTCTGGTACTTCTTGCTACTCATCGTGATGTCTTTCTTCATGCCCTTCCTCATCTTCTTCAAATTCTTCATCTTCCTCATCCTCTTCATGGTATTCTTCATCCATGTCAACTATGGTAACAGGCACTTGCGATGTTGTTGCTTGCGATTGAGCACCTTCCACTTGTTGTTACTCTTTGGCCTCAAGATTCACTTCTCCTAAAATTTGCTCAAAGTCCTCATTGGTGAGTTCTTCTAACGATGCTCCTCCGAGGAATTCAAGGTCCATGGCAAAAGGCAAAAATATTAGATTGGGACCTTTAGAGCTTTGTCCAGGTAGTCTAGGTGTGAATGGCCTGACCCTTCGAGGAGGGGGGTGACATGTGGGGTTAATGTTGCTCCATGGGGTTGAGCACAAGGTACTTGTATGGCTCCTCTCATCCTCTTGGAATTGGGTCCAATTGATGTTCGGCCTTTGAGCTACTGCACTCTATTCCACATTAGGGCCCTTTGAATAGGAATGTCATAAGCTAAACATCAATAAATGATTATTGTCAAAGCGCAAGATCCATATAAAATTGACTTTCATGGCCATCGTTTGTGTGCTAGGTGTATCTGATCGGTGATCCAATGTAGTAGGTTTATGGTGAGCTTCTGTGTTTCTACCAGATACAAACTAAACCATATCTTCTTTGCTGGCATGGTAAATCTGTCTTGAGTGGGAAAAGCAAAGTGTTGCATGCACATTGGAAGGTGTACTGCGATGTTTGGTGTCATGGCCACCATGTCCTTGAGCTTGGTGAGGTCCATATTTTTTATGTTATCATGCACCATGACTTCTTTTTCTGTGGGTATATGCATTCCTCGTATATGCACGGCCTCTCGCACTAAGTTGTTGGTTAACTTAAACCTCTTCAGCTCATTTCCCTTTCTTAGAGATGGGACCATAAATGTGCTGGAACCTTTGGGGTGCTTGCTCGGAGTCAAGGTGTTGATAAGATAATAGCATCTCATGAAGTCAGGCTTCGAAAGCTGAGCCCCCAAGTATGCATCCAATCCTGCTTTCTGCCATATAGGGTGTAGTGCTTCTGCATTTTGTAACTTTTCAAATTCTTGCGTAAAGAAATAGTACTTTGCCTTGCTTGCCATTGAATTCCAACTCTAACTCCCAGAGATATGATCCTTCTCCCAAGGGTCCTGCGAGTTCACTAAACCAATGGGAAGCTTTGTTGACAGGCATAGTATGTTCGCTCAGGGGGTCCGGTATAGGTATAATCTGAATAGCTTGCAATTCTTCCGGTCTTTCATTGGTCTCGGGCATGAGAGCTAAACTCTCCACATCAAACACTTGCTGGCTCGTGCCTGCTTGAGAGCTGGTTCTTGCTACGTCAACCATGATATTATAGGGAGCATCTGATGATCTTATCTGCTGGAAGAAGAAAATCACATTAGCATTGTGTAAGAAACATGATAATACCATGTTCCCTCTACAATACCAACATGTCATTCTTTCGCGTTAGAATTTTGTTGAGTGGGGTATTGTGTGTGTGTGTGAGCTAGAGTTAGGAGGTCAGTAATGTCCCTATATGCATACTTGGTTGTGCAATGTACTCAAATGCATCTAGTCTATGCACAATACTGTACATGATGGGGCCAGGTGGTTTATCACAAAGTTTAACTCTCCAAACTTTATGTGTGAGATGTTTTTGGCTACAATGGTCTTCTCATGTTTTTGAGTCATTTCGTCTTTGATTTGGGACTTTTTGGGTACCCATTTCCAAGTTGTTCTAGGTATGGTTGCATGTGTGGAGTGTTGGAATGCAGATGTGTGCCCTGAAGTGAGTGATGTGAATGATTGTGATTGGGATTTCAGGCTCATGAGCTTATGTGAGTGTACTTGAGCCAGGAAGTAGCTCTTGGGCACCTAGATTTGTCGTGCATTGGGGTCATCCATCATCGACCGCTTCGAAACGCAAACAAAAATGGTCTGTTTTCGGAGAATTCTAGAACACTCTTTCTGTGTAGTCCTTGTCTAAGCAGTTGGTTTGGTGCACCATTGGGGATCTGTCCCTAGAGTATAGGGTTGTTCACCCTTTCATATCCAGATCTGCTTCACATTTTGAGTCCTCTTGTTTTGTGCCCTCCATTGTCTATGAGTATACACCGTCTGCTTCCTCTTCTTTTGGTACTCCTTTGGTTGCTTTGTCTCGATCACTTTTGGAAAAGAAGGGAGTTCCATCAGATCCTTGGCTCCTTTGTTGAGAACATCATCCTTCTACATCACAGAGTTTTGGACAAGGACATCATCTTCATCTTCATGTGTACTCCTAGAAGGACCAGGAATTGGTGCCTTTCCTAGTTCCTTGTATGATCGTAGATCCAGTCTTGACCCAAGACAAGAAGCTCAATGAGATCCTCATCTTTACACAGTAGCACCTTAACTATCTCAAGAACATCTTGAATGTAGATGGGAAGCTCCATCTTGCCCATGCAAGGGGTTTCCACACCTCACAATCCTATAAGATATGCTTCTATAGGGTTGACGCTTAATTGCAATTCTTTACACTAAGAAAGTCTAACAACACTAGTGGATGTTCCTGAGTCAATTAAGGCTCTTACAGTCCTTGCACTATCTCCTTGTCCTATCTCTAGGATCACAAAAGGACATCGATCAACTATTCTATGGGAATGTACACCTGATGCTTCGCAAATAGCCATGTGATATCTCGGGGCTTCATAAGCATCTAACCTAAGCTTATCTCTACCCTATCTTTTCAATTTCATTCTTCAAATGTGTTCTAGAGCTTCTGCCTATGCTTCTTCTAGAATTTGTTTTTCTTCTTCTTTATGTTTCTTTGCAGTATTGAGTCGGTTTAGCATTTCCTCTGTGAGGGGTTCTTGATATATTTTGACTTTGCATCCACTGATGGAACTAGGCAGGATATCGCCTTCTAGAGTAGCTAATTGGATTTCTCCACTCGTTGAGATCCTATTGATGATCATAGGTCCATAGCCTCTCTTCTCCAACTTCTATGCGTGTTGCTTCAGGGTGTACACCAAAACTATGTCTCAGCCTTTATCCTTCAAATGGGCATCAAAATATGCCTTTTGTCTTTTCTTAACTGCATAAATCCTTGTTGTTGCTCTCAATCTTTTTTGACCTAAGCATTCTAAATCAAAGATTCTAGATGAAAGCTCATGGCCATTCCACTAATGCTCTTGTGCTACTTTCAATGTGGATATCAAGAAGTCTAATGGTAGCACTACATTTTGGTCAAATACCATCTGAAAGGGGGTGGCTTGGATTACCATTTTATAGGCAACGGAAAAGCTTTGCACATTCTCCAAGGTGTGGATCTCTGTCCATCGCGATCAAGAAAAAACTTGACTCTTTGGTAAAACTAAGTGCATATTCACAATCTAGAGTCCTTTCAGATCACATTCCCATAAAAAATTCTAAAAAAATTTGCATTTTCTTTGTCCATCATGATTGACATCATCAATCACGATTGAGAGTGTCCATCGTGACGGACATCCTATCCATCATGATTGACAGACCCTGACTGATAGCCCATCAATCCCGATTGACAGCGTCCATCATGATGGACACCCGAGTCCATCATGATTGACTAAAAAATCACGATTGACACTTGCATTCAACAAAAGTCTAGTCCATCGTGACGCATAGAGGCCCGATTGATAGAAGGTAACAAAAAAATCTCAAAAAATCAATCAACCGCGATTGATAAGCCGATGACAAACTACCTGTCCATCACGATTGACAAGCATCCATCACAACTGACACTAGTCCATCGCGATTTACAGGTGTCCATTGTGATGGACACCCCTATCCATCACAATGGACACCCCTATCCATCATGATAGACACCCCTGTCCATCACGGATCGATAGAAAAATCGTGATTAACACTCCGTTTCATCAAGAAACATATCCATCACAATGTATAGGCCACAATTGACAAAAAATCATGGAAAAAACCCATAAAAATTGGTCCATCATGATTGACACCATCAATCGTGATGGACACACCCCTGTCCATCACGATTGACACCCATCAATTGTGATTGACACCTATCCATCGCTATTGATAGGCCATGATCAATAGCTCTGTCCATCGTGATTGACAGCCTTGTCGAATGCGATTGACAACCAATTCTGGTCAATTTTTTAAGGTTTTTTTAATTTTTAATTTTGGTTAATTTTGGGCATGAAAATTAAGTAATTGGTGCTGTTTCAATCTTGAAGCTGTGACTGAATGGGCTGAAAATATAGTGCCTGTCCTCACCTTTGGACCTAAACATCTTGTATTGAGAACCAAAGATCAAGAATTAGTGAGGTCCCAAAAATATCACATAATGGCAGGCAACATGTATAAGCACACTGATCAAGGCATATTGGCTTGTTGTGTAGAAGAAGATGATCATACAAAATGGTTGCAAGTAGCACATGTAGGTGCACTTGAGCAACATCACTCTAAGCAAAGAACCCTCTAGACTCTACAAAGGTTAGGGTATATTGGCCAACTATGGAAGCTCAAGTTCACAAGTTATGCAGGGAATGCCCAAGCTATACTATTAGACCAGCTATGGAACATGCTACACAATATTGTGTTTTAAGTACCTGATTGGAGTGAACCATTGGTAATTTTTTGAGGACAAGAACATTCCCTCAGGAAATGACATTGGCCAGACAACGAAGTTTAGAACAGGAAGCACTAGATTACACACTCGTTGGAGATAACTTAGACAAGCATGAAACGGATGGATATCTAAGACTATGGCAGGAGGACACTTTGGACCCGATAGGGTGATCAAGGCAATACTTTTTGTAGGTCTATGGTGGCCAAATCTGCACATGCACATGCCTACGTGAAGAGGTGTGATATTTGTCAGCAAACTTAGTATCCTATACGTAAAGACTATGCCATTGAAACCTATGATGGGTGGATGAGCTTTCTCTTAGTGGGGAATAGACTTTGTCGGTCCTATTAATCCCCTCGCTAAGAGTTCACATGCTAAATATATCATAGTGGCCACCAATTATTTGACTAAATGAATAGAGGTAAAGGCCACAACAAAGAATGACACTCAAATGATAGCTAAGTTCTTATTTGAGAATGTGTTCACGAGATATGGATTACCAATCAAGTTAGTAAGTGATAGAGGCACACACTTCTTGAATGAAGTCATTGAAAATCTCCTCCAAGAATTCATGGTGGTTCACAAGAAGTTGGCTCCATATCACCCCAAACCTATGCAAACTGTTAGAGATTATGATACAACCAGAATCTGCAAGAAATGCTAAAAAACACACAAAAATGGAATGCACAAAAGCTCTCTCTCTCACAAGTGAAATGAGGGGAATGAGGTGGGAAAGGTGATATGACCAAAAAACTGAAAATTTTGTGAAGGTGGAGATGAGAGATGGTGAGGATGATGATGGTGATGATGATGGTGAAGTGAATAAGAGAAAATATGGAAAAGTAGAGAAATTACCTACCACTCCAACATCACAACTCTACGTCTTACCATCACACACTCGTCCTCAAAGCTCTCTCCCTAGCAATGGTGCCAAATTTTGGTGTCACTCTAGCACAATGGCAAGTACCAACGTGCGGAGATCCACCTCAGAATTGTCAATCTGTGGAGACATAAGGACTAGTATGACGACTATGAGCAAGTGATGGCACGTGTGTGAGTGAGAAGCACGCAAGCATGCACACACATACACACACATGCACACAAGGCAAGAACAAAGAGAGGAACAATGGAGTTCTTTGTATTACACAAAAACTCTCTTACAAAACTCTAACAAGCTAACCTCTAAAATGAGCTCTCTAGCTCTTTTTATAGTTTTTGACTAGGTTTTGGCCCTCTCCAGACCTAGTGTCTGGCCTAGTTAAACATTAGGTTCCTAGGCTATTTTGGAGGCTCAAACGAGCTCTAAAAATCATGAAAATTGGTACATAAATACTTCTAATACTCCTCAAGCTTGAGGACTCCTTGGCTTCCCCAAAATGGAGTAGGAATAATAAAAAATGTTATTTAAAATGGTGTGAAGTGACTAAAAATCATTGTTTAGGAAATATTTTCTTCATGAAAATTTAGGTGGCCTACTTGGCGGATCTACATTGACTGCTTTGCCTACTTGGTCCTTCTCTCTGCTCTGACTCATTTCATTGGCTCCCTTGTCTTGTAAGGCCTTGACTGCCTTGGCTGTTACCAACAAAGGTAGATCCTTCCCTCTTTATCAAGAGGAACCACTCAGACGTCATATACCCCTGTGTGTATGTAGAAGATATAATCATTACAGGAAGTGATGGTGATGCAATCAGAAGGATCAAGGCTCAAATGAAGGAAGAAATCAAGATCTATGTTCTTGAACTTCTCACATACTTCCTAGGTTTGGAATTGGTATACACAAAGAAAGATATGTTCCTAACTTAGTGAAAGTACGTTGGAGATGTGCTTACAAGTTCAAGTGGGAAAAGACAAAGGTTGGAGGTACACCCATGGAGGTAAATCTGAAGCTAAGTGCACATGAAGGTGAGTTAATTGAAGATGTGACTAGCTACTTTGGTATAATCTATGGAGCTGTGCAGTATAGGCTGGAGCTCCAACAGATTCTTCTGCATCTTCTTCCTCAGGTTGTTCCAATCATTGAGAGAGAGTTCTCTATTATTCATCTTCCCAATGGACATGGCAGCTTTCTGCTTTCGTTGACTAGGGTTTGAATTATCCTTTCCTTTCCTAGGGGTTGCTTGGTCTAGGGAAAGGGCTTCTACCCAACCTAAAAATTCCTCTTCATATGAACATTCTGGTATGTTAGAGTCTACTTCCCATTCTTCCTCTCTCTCTTGCTTTCTCCTTTCCGAGATCTCACATTCGAGTTTATTCCCTTTAGTTTCCTCCCGTATAAGGTTTACAGTAAAGATGGATATATCATAGCCATCTTCATCACAATGGGGGATCCATTGTTCTTCATTAATTGCTATGTCCATCGTTGCAAGAATCTCTGCCCAACCATAATGTTCAAATTCCTCATCTAGAAACACTACTGGCACATACGCTTGGTCTTCAATACGTCTAGAGGTTTGTCCTGTTCCTAACGTTCTTGCTTTCACTCACTCCTCCTCTTTTGCTGCAACTTTACACATCCATAGGTGTGTATCCTCATGCAACCACGATGGATCTGATGCTAAGGAGTGTACCGATTCCTTCTCATCTTCATTCTGATGTATAGTATTCCATTGCAAAGGTGGTACATCCCTGTGTGAATAGTGCACGAGGTTCACTTTCGTGGTCACTCCTAGGTGTTGCAAGTACAAAGAGTTGGTTCCCCAATCTTGAACCACTTGCAATTGTCACATGAAAGGTCTACCTAGAAGCATTTCATATGTTTGATTCTTCCCAAAATCGCATATTGCAAGGCTGTGGTCAAATTCTACTCCGTAGGTGGACATGGTAATTCCTTCCAGTAGTCCTAAGGGTCATTCTATATGCCCATCAGCCATCTGCATATTCATCCTAGTAGGTCTAAGGGTTGGTTTATCCCAATGCTTCCACAAAGAAGTGGTAGCAAAGCTACTCCTACACCTGTGTCTAGGATGGTTTTGGTAGTGTAACCTTTGTAAGTTATAGTAAAATAAGTGTTAGCTTCCTCTCCTTAATTCACATCTCCCACTTTGTCTATAGGTATTTTAGGTACCTTGCCTCGTGCTCTTGGTCTAGAGGAAGTTGTAGCAATCTTTGGGAACTGATTTGCTACATGTTTCCATAGTTCTTGTGTGATTTTCAATAGCTCCTCAAAATTCAAATGGCATTGAACTCTAGTGTTCCTAATGGCTTCTGTGTTTCTAGGAAGAACTGAGTCTTCTCCCCTAACTAGAATAGTGGGGGCTCTCACTTGAATTGATCTGTCTTCCCACGGTCACGTGAAGTGAGGTAACTCTTGCAAAGATTTAGATTCAAAACTCTTGTGCACACTGGACCAATTATCCACTTGATCTCCATAGATAGATGGGATATATGGAGGGAACTATTCTCCTGAGTCATCAATCTCTCGTATAGGTGGCGGTGTTTCCTATTCCTGCCTCCATCTTTCCTCTCGAATATCTCTTAAGATGGCATGTGAATCCATGTAGCTCATTTGATGATTTTCTAAGTCAAAATTAGCCCTTTCGAATAGAGTCATCTCTAAGGGGTCCTTTAGGCTAGTTTGGGTGCTAGAGCTAACTTTTGTTGTGTTTGATGCTAGTTGCCCTAACCTTTCGAGTAATCCTTGGAAATGTAGCTCAGGCCTAGCCATAACTTCCCAATTGAGGTAGTGGGATGCCTCAAACATTGCCTGGGATAATTGTACCATTTTCATGCATAGCTTGGTTCTCTCTATTTCCAAGTCGGCTCTAGGGTAGCTCTTGCTAGATTTTCCTACCCGTGGTCCTTCTTGTATCCTATCCTGATAAGCTTTGACCATCATGTCAAGGTTTTCTGGGGTGGGGTCTACTAGTATTGATCCTGTCTTTGGGGTTACCACCTATGGTTCAGCCTCTTATGATGCCATTTCTATAATCTTGGCTCTGGTTTCCCTCAGGCTTTCCTCTAACTGGTTAATCTTTTTGCTCCATTTTCTCTATGTTGTTCTCTTGACTCTTTCCAAGTTCTCTTTTTCTTTCCTATTTATTCTCCTACATCGGTAGCCTCAGCTATTCTTCTCGGGGTTTCTGGTTGCATCTGCCTTTGTGCTTGGGCTCTAGTTACCGCCTAGATGGGTATGTACTGGGGTATGGAACCTTTGGTGTGCTGCACAATTCCTATCACATTGATGCGAGTCACTTTCGTGGCTGTATTAGAGGGATTCTTAGGACAATCCCTTATAAAGTGATCCTTCCCACATTCATGACAAAATCATTGAATATCGAAATATTATGGCTGCATAGCAGGTGCGGCGTGTGGGCAATCACGTATGAAATGGTCTCCATAACACTTGAAACATGGTCCTTTAGGTCCCTAGGGTCTTGGTTGTCTAACCTATGGTTGAGGGTTTGGGTTGGTGTACATGACTTGAGCATAATCCGGTTCCCAATTTCGCTCATACACAGGATTCTCATATTATGGATCTAGGTTTTCTGATGATTCTGTAAAGTATGCAGGTGGGCTATGTACATGGGTGGAGTCAAAACTATTTGCATTAGGATCATTGTTTGTGATCAAAGGGGTTGCAGGTACTAATGCCATATTTGAATTATCTTCTGGAGTGGCGTACTTCACAAAAACTACATTGGTAGGGGGTGGAGGTTGTTGTCCTAGAACAGGTTGAGTTCTAGGTTGGATATGAAACTTGATAATGAGGGGGGGGGACGATAGTATTGTTGTGGTTGGTACAACCCTTGGTATTTACCTGGCTGATATGGTTGAGGATAACTTTATCTGACCACTTGTTTATTATATGGGCAATCTTGAGTAGTGTGGTTAGTGTACATGCACCCTATGGTAGAGTATAGTCCATTGGCGTTTCCTATGGGTTGCATTGCATTTGGACACATATTTGCCATGTGATCACCTCCACAGGTGTAACACCTTTGAGGGGGGGCTAATTTGATGCCAGGTTTACTATAGACTCCAAGGTGTTTGGTCACTTGTTCTGCTAAGTCCTCTATAGAATTTGAATGTCTGGATGAGGCCTCTATTGTGCTATCTGAATCTTTAAGTGCCTTCGTGAGTTCTAGCTCTTCCCCTAGGTTGTCCTCTATGTCTACACAGATGTGCAAGCATTGATCCAAGGTCCTTGGTTCCTTCAGGAATACATATGACCTAAGCTTAGCACTCAATAGACCGTTAATGAACAAAGCTATCAGTTTGGCTTGAGTGGGTACTTCCAAGGGGGCATCTCTCTATGTAGCGTTTGAATCTATGTCCAGCCATCCTCACTATCTCTTGAGGTGTTTGTTTAAATGTGTGTATCAACGATGATGTGTTGTGTCTGATTCCACTTTTGGAAAAATCCGTGATGAAGGACTCCATCATATGGTGGATGTCTCTAAATTGGTGCAGGTGTAATGGTTGAAACCAATCCAACACATCACCTGTTAGAGGGAGTCCAAAGGCATTAAATTGTGTGAACATGTCTTTGACTTGTTTAGCCTGTAACACCAGTTTGAATTCAGCTACATGCTCATAGAGATCTACGGATCCATCAAAGCAATTCTTCATAGCCTTCCCACTAGTTGAGTAGGCCTCAAAGTCCTAGGGTGGTCTCTAGGCCTAGGTAGGGGAAAGTTGTCCCTACCCCTTTGAGCTCTATGGTCCCTAGTTTGATCTCTTTCTGCTCTCCCACCTTTTGTAGTGGTTCTTTGTCTCCCTGTGCAGTTAATGAAACTATTCTTTGGTCCTTCCTTGTTCGTTTGTGCCCTTAAGACGTGCCGATGCCCGGATTCTCTTTAACCACATGTGATTTCATTAGTGGAAAAATTATTTCTCCTCCCCACGTATATGCATAATGACTATGTTCTGTGACTTTGCACACCCTTTCTAAAGCATCATCTAAGTATACTATTTTCCAAGGGACCTCTGGGTCCTTCATCTCATAAATCATTGTTGCTCCTATTGATGTAGGGTGCTCTGGCTTATATCTCCAAAATGCTTCATTGGTTTCTTTATTCCAAAATAGCTCTATGCTCCTATTGTCGTGGGGCATCCAATTAGGATTCAACACTCTCGTTAGCACAGATTTGTCTCTAGGCGTACTAGGGTCTTTGACCTATTTTCATTGTCCTTGTGCATCTAAGTCTGCAGATTGCACCACCTCACCAAGTTCGTTTGTTGAGTTGGGCTTACTCATGACTATGTACATGGTTTTTTCTTTGTCTATATGAGCCTCGTTTTTCAACTTCACTATTGTATGTTCCAATCCAATAGGTTGGTGAGGGTTGTGCAATTGGATTACTGACCTACGAAGGCCATCTTCATATACTCGTGCACCCAATATATTGGTGCAGATGTACTCCAACTGAGTCTTGTAGGGTCCCTCTGTCTTCTTGAGGTGGGCTACATTAAATGAAACCCATGGTCTCTCTATGGTGAAAGACATGTCTGAGTCGCTCGTGTCCGAACTGACTTCGTATGGATAATTGCCTAATTGTTGAGCCCACGATTGTGTTGTAGTTCTCACACTAGCCTCAGAAGATCGAACGCTCCGCTTATCAGTTTTCCCTAAGTATTTCCCAGATCTAAGGTTCATTAATCTGTATTTCACCTCTTCACAATCACCCTTCTGATTAGGTCACTCACTTAGTTCTTTTTATATTCCTTTTGAGTTTCTTGTCTTTTGCAAATTTGTTGAGAGGAATTTTTTTGATATGTTCAATTTTGGTTCGTTTTAGCGATGCATAATCACGTCACCAGGTTCTTTTGGGCTAGATCCCTATACCCACATGCTCTCTCTCTCTCTCTCTCTCTCTCGTGTCAACCACTTCTAAATTTTTATGCTAGAACGGGTCCTTTCTACTATACGATTCCTAAGACACTCCATTTATCACAATTTTATTCACCCAAAGAAATCACCAAATTAGAATTGAAGTTCCACTTATTATGATCTCTTGGACTCTTGAAGCAACTGTTCTCATTTCCCAAGAATCCTCGGTACAATCTTCTTCTCACCTTGCCCTATGCCAAGCACACAAGATTTTATAATTAGCTGCTAAAAATGCCCCAAAAATTTGAAAAAATTATGAAAAACCCTAATTTTGGCATTTTGCATGACAGTCACGATGGTCAGACACAATCGCAATGGTTTGTCACCATCATGGTGATATGAACACCCGCGATGATCAGCCACGATGTTTAGACTATACAATGGTCAAGCCGCGACGATCAGTCAAAGTGGTGATGGTCAGACTGTGATGATGAATCACAATCGTGATGATCAAGCTACGACGATCAAGGTGCAATGATGTGTCACCATCATGATGATCAAGTCACAACGATCAAATGGCGATGGTCAGACTACGACAGTCAAATCATGACGATCAAGATCAGGATGGTCAAAAGGATCACAATTGTCAAGAACCTTCGCGATGGTGTTTCACCATCGCGATGATGTGACACGATTGCAATCGCATGAGCCCATTGCCATGACAGTCAAAGATCGTCCCGATGGTCAGACACAGCCATGATGATGAGTCACCATCACGATAGTCAACTAAATATGGGATATCAAAAAACTGAATGTAGATCTATGCAAGCGTTTACCTGGGCTCCTCCTTCATGCCCAAATTTCACCCAAATACTCACCTTTGTCTGGCAATCACAATGGTCAACTTCTACAGCAATTGCTAACACAAAAATGGAGTTTTTACCTATGTTTCTTATAGATATGTGATGTCCAAAGGCTACCCTGCAATGTTAGTGCACTAGAAGACACGAACAAGCACCTGTAAAATCTCTCTCTCACTCTCGCACACATGCAAATGAGGAAAAGTGAAGAGAAAGAGGGAATGTGGAAGATTTTTTGGTATTTTTTGGAGTTTGAGATGATGATGGGGAATGAAACTAGATGCAAAGTGGAATAAAAGTATTCAAAAACTAATTAATAACAACAAAACAACAAGAAAATTTCACCTTCCAACAATTTTCTCCAACACACACTCAACCTAGAGTTCGTCCCCGGCAATGGTGCCCAATTTGGTCTCACTCTAGTACAATGGTGAGTACCAATGAGAGGAGTTCCACCTCGTTATGTCAATCCGCATAGAGGGTAGGCCGATATGAAGGTCAAGAGCAAGTGAAGTGCATGAAGGTGATGGTGAGAAATGCAAATGCATACACACACATGCACACACACACACACAAGGAAAGTGGCAATGGAGATCAATGGAAGGTAAGAAAAGAACTCATATTCATCATCCACTAATTACAATAGCTCTACTAGCTCACTAGTTATTAGTTTCCAAAGTTCAACAACAACCACAAAATGAGCTCTCTAGCTCTATTTATAATTTTTGCCTAGTTTTGATCGGTTTCACATCTAGTGACCGGCATAGTTAAAAAATAGATTCTACATCTAATTTGAGGTACCTAACGGTTTCCAAAAATTATGGAAATTGGTATGAGCTACCTACTTAGACTCCTCAAGCTTGAGGACTCCTCAGCTTTGTTGGTGCAATTCAAGCCTTCACAATTTGGCTTGGATACTATCTTGAAGACTCAACATGTGAGAACGACTATAGGAACTTATGCTTATAAGTTCTTACCATTTTATCTCTTGTAAAAGTCTTAGTGACTTGGCATTTTATGTAATCACACCTAATTGATTGGAAGTCGTGGAAAAGGTTGTTGTTTAATTGAGAGAATATCTCAATCAACTTTTAGGTGAAAGATTCTAGGAGATTGATTTGAATTCAAATTCACATCATCACTCAATTCCTATAAAAACTACAAGGAAAAAGTCGCGAGTGTGTCATGATTCCCGAGGCTAATTTCATCTATCATTGAGTGTGTGAGCTCTACTCCATAGCCTACACCTCAGAGTACCATTTGGCAATGTTTATCATGTCAATGGGAATGTACATCAATGTGAATTAATACATATCTTTACATTCATCATCTCTGTTATTCTCTGAGTGTACTACTTCAAGTCTGTCAACTTCAAAGAGGCATATCTCAGTGCCTACTGCACCAAATCAAGTGATTCAAAGCTTGGTAGATCCAGCTCAAAGTATTCTACAAGCATACAAAGTTTGAAGCAATTTGGTTCATACAATCTCGAGAAATCGCGGTCGAAGTGCTCACTAGTATTTGTCTGCACGTTTCCTAAAAAGTGAGGAGTGTTCCTAACTTTGCTAAAGTGATTTCTCTGAGTATACTTTATCATTTTATCTCATTCTACTTGCAAATGGTAGCTTACTAAGCTAATAGAATACCTCTAGAAGGAATTTTGCCAATTGTAAGTGTACTGGTCATACTGAGCATAACTCTGAGCAGGTGTCAATACCAAAATAGCAAGTTTTTTGGATTTGTGAAGTATCAAGTAGTCTGTTTTGATTTGATCACTACACACATCATTTGCAAAGTACATATATGATCTCTTGGTATCATTTGGAAGCTAAGGGTGTCTACTAATCATATCTGGAGTCACTGAGGGCTGGTGCAAAGCAGGATTAGCAGCACCTACTCAATCTTCTAGGTGTATCCAACCATTTCTCCCAATAGTGGTATCAGAGCAAATAAGGTAACATGGGAGATGGTTTTCCTTCATTCATTGACAAATTGGACAGGAACAATTACCAAGCTTGGTCTCTAAGGATGAAGACCTATCTACAAGGAAGAAGCTTATTTGGATTCATCTCAGGAGATGAGGAATTGCCCTCATTCAAAGCAAGAGGACTACCCACCAAGGATGAACAAGAGAGGCTCAACACATGGTGTGCAAAAGATGCATTGGCAAGGTCTTATCTTCTTAACTCTATATCTGATTTCCTTTTACCTCACATCAGGAATTGTAAGACTTCCCAAGAAACTTGGGAAACCTTGTCATCATACTTTTCATCTAATACAAGGGCCAGGAAGAATCAATTGTGGATTGAATTCACAACCCTTAGGAAGCAACCAAAGCAATCAGTCTCAGAATTTGTGACCAAGATCAAGGATGTGGCAGACCAATTAGCAAGCACAGGAGAGGAGATTGAAGAGGAACAAATAGTAAGGCAAGTAACAAATGGACTCAAGGCAGATGATAAGTGGGAAAGCTTCACCACTGCAATGGATCTCTACATGGACATGCATACCCTAGATCTCACAACTCTCATGGGCCAACTATTCACACATGAAGCAAAGTTTACAAAGGTTGGAGATCAATCAAAAGGTAACAACCCCTCTGCTCTATATACTGATAAGAAGATTAAGGATAAAGGTAAAGGGAAGAAGCAAGAAGAAGAAGGCTCTACCTCCCAAGCTAACTATGTAGGGAGAGGTAGATCTTCAAGAGGTAGAGGCAGAGGAGGTAAGTCAGGTAGGGGGAGACCCTACAACTCATCACCATGCAACATTTGTGGATTATCTAACCATACCACAGATGAGTGCTACAGAAACTATAAGAATCAGAGAGGAAGAGGCTATCAAAGAGGTGGATACTCTCAAGGTAGAGGCAGGTTCAACCAACACCAAGGCTACAATGGATACAACAATCAGTACAACAACAATTACAACCACAACCATAAGAATAACTACCAAGGTGGATTCAGAAATAGAAGGGATTACAACAACTACACAGAGGAGCAAGATGACTCCCTATTGATCATGAATATGACCTCCAAGGTAGGAACAAATGATGATCATTTATTTTATATTGATTCAGGGTGCTCTAACCATGTAGCTGGTAATGTGGCACTACTCTCTGATTTGGAAGAACCCAAGGGCAAACATCAGGTACAGACAGGTGATGATACTAAACATTCTGTTATAAAGATTGGAAATGTGAAAACTTGTGATGGTAACCAAAACCTATTGAGCAGGGTACTTTATGTACCAACCATTACAAAAAACCTAATGAGTGTTGGTCAGATTGTGGAGAAAGGTTTGCAGGTCAGGTTCAATCAACATGGAGCATATGTGGAGGACCCAAAACATGGATTCAAAAGGATAGCCAAGGGAGAGAAATGAGGTAGATTATTTACTTTTGAGCTAGAAGACACCAAAAACATTGCTTTATACAATTACAAGGATCAAACACTTTGAGAGTTAGAAATATGGCACAAGAGGCTAGGCCACATAGGTGAAAGGACTTTGAAGCAAATATGCAGGGATCAATGTGTGCTTGGGATACCTAATGTGTCCAAGCAACACATGATTTACAAGTGTGGTGCTTGTCAGTTTGGTAAGTCTCACAGGTTGCCCTATTCAAGGAAAGGCTTTATGCATGAAGACTACCTAGACTTGGTACACACAGATGTTTGGGGACCTAGCAAGGAACCATCCATTTCAGGATCAAGGTATTATGTGTCCTTCATTGATGATTATAGCAGATGGATTGTGTTATACTTTATGAAGCATAAGGATGAAGTATTGAATTGTTTCAAAAGATATCTTGCACTTGTTGAAAACCAAACAGGAAGAAACTTGAAGAGGCTAAGGTCAGATGGAGGAGGTGAATACTTCTCAAATGAGTTTGAAGATTTCTTGCAGGAAAGAGGCATCAAAAGGGAGATAACCACAAGGTACTCACCTGAACAAAATGGAGTAGTTGAAAGAAGGAATAGGCTTATAGATGAAACAGCCAGGTCCATGCTTAATGAAAAGAAGTTGCCAAATTATCTTTGGGCAGAGAGTGTATCTACTGCCACCTATCTCATAAACAGGTTGCCATCAAAATCACTTGATGGAATGACACCTTATGAAGCTTGGCATGGTAAGAGACCATCATTGGATCATTGCAAAATCTTTGGGTGTATAGCATATGTGCATATTCCCTCACAGGTAAGGGGAAAGCTAGACCCTAAAGCAAAAAAATGTATTTTCATTGGTTATGACTTGAATCAAAAAGGGTACAGATTCTACAACCCAACCAATAAAGGGTTCAAGGTAAGCAGAGATGTCATCTTTGATGAGAATGACTCATGGTATGAGAATGAATGCAGGAAGGTTAGTCTACCCTATGATTTGGAAGAGGAGTTTCCAAAACTCTCAAAGGAGGAACCAATCCAGAAGGAAGACTCAAGTTCAGAAGATGATGACACAATCAATCCTGAAGAATTCAAGGCATGGAAGTCCAAAGGCAAGTTAAAGATGAAGAAGCTTGAGGATATACCAAAATCTTCAACTCAAGCAATGAGGAGATCTCAGAGAGAAAGTAAGAAGCCTATCAGATATGGGTATGATACATCTCTTGTAGCTAAGCATTTAGTTTATCTTGCAAAGGACTTGTTAAGTGAAGAACCAGGTACATATGAAGAGGCAATCACCAAACCAGAATGGAAAGGAGCTATGGATGAAGAAATGGAAGCTCTCAAGGAGAGTGACACATGGGACTTAGTACCCAAGAAGGACTCTATGAAAGTGATAGGATCCAGATGGATCTACAAGCTAAAGAGGAACTCTGATGGAACAATCAACAGGTACAAAGCTAGGTTGGTAGCCAAGGGTTTTGCACAAACCCAAGGTATTGATTATGAGGAGACATTTTCACCTGTGGCTTAGATGCCAACAATCAGAATTTTGGTGAGTGTAGCTGCATCCAAGAATTGGAACATGTACCAATTAGATGTCAAGAATGCTTTCTTGAATGGATGGATATCTGAAGAAGTCTACATGTCACAACCACCTGGCTATGAAGATCCCAAGAAGGTAAATTATGTTTGTAAATTGAAGAAGGCTCTATATGGATTGAAGCAGGCACCTAGAGCATGGAATTACAGGTTGACAACCTATCTCCAAGACCAAGGATTTATAATGAGCAAGGCAGATACATCATTGTTTATCAAAAGGAACAATTCAGAGGTAATCTATCTCTGTGTTTATGTTGATGACATCATCATTACAGGAAATGATGTCAATGGAATCAGAAGCATAAAGAATCAGATGATGAAGGAGTTCAAGATAAATGATCTTGGATTATTGAAGTACTTCTTAGGTCTTGAATTAGTGTATACTAATTCAGGTATATATGTTACTCAAAAGAAGTATGTATAGGATATGGTCAAGAAGTTTAATTTGCAAGATGCTAAAGTCTCAAGCACTCCAATGGAGGTCAACCTAAAGTTTAGTGCTAATGAAGGGGATGAAGTCCAAGACATTACAAGATATCAAAGTATGGTAGGTAGTTTGAATTATGCTACCTTGACAAGAATTGACATAGCATATGGAGTTAGTGTGCTAAGTCAATTCATGCACAAACCAAGAGTACCTCACCTAGAGGCAACAAAGAAGATTTTGAAGTATCTAAAGGGAACTCAGAACCATGGTTTGTACTTTCCTTATACATCAGATATTGATATTAAAGTATATTCAGATGCAGATTGGGCAAGATGCAAGGATGATA
Source organism: Ceratopteris richardii (assembly GCA_020310875.1). Lineage (NCBI taxonomy): Eukaryota > Viridiplantae > Streptophyta > Polypodiopsida > Polypodiales > Pteridaceae > Ceratopteris > Ceratopteris richardii. The sequence goes on from CM035420.1 coordinate 186,359,540, forward strand.
GGAGAAGCACATCAGGATACATATGTTTTGCAGGTGATAAACCTATTTCTTGGTCAGCCAAGAAACAACCTACAGTAGCTTTGTCATCTACTGAAGCAGAGTATAGAGGGCTAGCCAATGCCACTCAAGAAGCTATCTGGTTGAAGCTTTTGTATACAGAGTTAGGCCTATACACAAGGCCTCCAATTATCTTTGGAGATAACACAAGTTCACTTCACCTTGCAGCTAATCCAATATATCATGCTAGAACAAAACACATAGAGGTTCATTACCACTATGTGAGAGAGAAGTTGCTAAGCAAAGACATTCAGTTGATTTATGTGTCTACTAATATGCAATGTGCAGATTTACTCACTAAAGCTTTGGATGGAAACAAATTATGCAGATTCAAATCCATGATTGGATTGCAGGATGTGATTGAAGATTGAAGATAAAGACTTAAGCCAAAGTGTTTGGCTTGAGGGGGAGCTGTTGGTGCAATTCAAGCCTTCACAATTTGTCTTCGATACTATCTTGAAGACTCAACATGTGAGAAGAACTATAGGAACTTATGCTTATAAGTTCTTACCATTTTATCTCTTGTAAAAGTCTTAGTGACTTGGCATTTTATGTAATCACACCTAATTGATTGGAAGTCGTGGAAAAGGTTGTTGTTTAATTGAGAGAATATCTCAATCAACTTTTAGGTGAAAGATTCTAGGAGATTGATTTGAATTCAAATTCAAATCATCACTCAATTCCTATAAAAACTACAAGGAAAAAGTCGCGAGTGTGTCACCATTCCCGAGGCTAATTTCATCTATCATTGAGTGTGTGAGCTCTACTCCATAGCCTACACCTCAGAGTACCATTTGGCAATGTTTATCATGTCAATGGGAATGTACATCAATGTGAATTAATACATATCTTTACATTCATCATCTCTGTTATTCTCTGAGTGTTCTACTTCAAGTCTGTCAACTTCAAAGAGGCATATCTCAGTGCCTACTGCACCAAATCAAGTGATTCAAAGCTTGGTAGATCTAGCTCAAAGTATTCTACAAGCATACAAAGTTTGAAGCAATTTGGTTCATACAATCTCGAGAAATCGCGGTCGAAGTGCTCACTGGTATTTGTCTGCACATTTCCTAAAAAGTCAGGAGTGTTCCTAACTTGCTAAAGTGATTTCTCTGAGTATACTTTATCATTTTATCTCATTCCACTTGCAAATGGTAGCTTACTAAGCTAATAGAATACCTCTAGAAGGAATTTTTCCAATTGTAAGTGTACTGGTCATACTGAGCATAACTCTGAGCAGGTGTCAATACCAAAATAGCAAGTTTTTTGGATTTGTGAAGTATCAAGTAGTCTGTTTTGATTTGATCACTACACACATCATTTGCAAAGTACATATATGATCTCTTGGTATCATTTGGAAGCTAAGGGTGTCTACTAATCATATCTGGAGTCACTGAGGGCTGGTGCAAAGCAGGATTAGCAGCACCTACTCAATCTTCTAGGTGTATCCAACCATTTCTCCCAACAAGCTTGCACATAGTGGAGTTCTACGTGTGGTAATCGGATGTATGTACATGTATCACGATAGACAATCTCTATCATGCATGGCTATCTATCATGATAGACGGGTGTCTATCATGATAGATGGGTGTCTATCATCTATCATGGGGTTGTAACTATCACGATATATGGGTGTCTATTGTGATAGATGGGTGTCTGTCACGATAGGTTGTGTCTATCATGATAGATTGTGTCTATCATGTGTCATGGGTTCTTGTCTATTGCAATAGATAGTGTCTATCATGATAGATGGCTATTTGTCATGGAGTCCTATTTGGCATGATAGATGGTGTCTCTTGCAATAGATGGGTGTCTTTCATGATAGACAATGTCTATCGAGGTTTTGATATGTCACAATAGATGGTGTCTATCTCCCGTATTTCTAATCACATGTCTTGATAGTGAGACCACCTAATCGCACTAGTTGAAGCACCTGAATCAATTAGCACCCTAATCTCCTTGAGAGCATTATCTTACCTTAGCCTAACAATAATGAATGGTCTCCTATCCACTATGCTAGAAGGATCAGTTAACTTTGTTTGACACATTGCCATGGGATATCTGGGGATGTCTATGTTGGTACAAGGGGTTACTTGGAGGCCTTTTAATTGATTATAGCATTATCTCCCTAATCCTTGTCCTCTTAATTTCATATGCTTAATGCGTTCTAAGCCCTCTACCTAAGCTTCATCTCGTATTCTTTTCTCTTCATCCTTGCACTTCTTTTCCAACATGATTCATCTTAGCATGTCCTAAATGAGACTGATAAAGCTTGACTCTACAACTACTAATATAGTTAGGCATTATCTCTCCTTCTAGGTGGCTAATTGTATCGCTCCACTCCATGAAAGCTTGTTTATAATCATAGGTCTATAACCTCATTTCTCTAACTTTCGTGCATGTTGTTTACGCGTATACGCTGGAACTAAATCTCCTTCTTTCAAGCCTTTGTCCTTCACATGTGCATCGAAATAGGCTTTTTGTCTCTTTTTGTTGCATATATTCCTACTGCTACTCTCAACCTAGTTTCTCCCAATCGTTCCAAGTCCATGATCCTTGATGATAACTCCTGGCCAGTCCATTGATGCTCTTGTGCAACCTTAAGGATGGATGCAACTATTTGTTGCAATCTAAATGTGTATTCGTTATGAGTTTAGTCAGTACATTGCAAAGGATCTTGTTAGTACTTTTTGCATGTCCATTGGCCTGAGGATGATATGGTGCAGATTTCTTGTGAATCACCATAAAATCTTGTAACAAATATTCAATGACTTTGTGTAGAAAGTGAGTCCCTCTTTCACTCACTAGCTCTATAGGTAATCCATATCTTGTAAAGACATTCTCAAATAAGAATTTTGCAATCATGTGTGCATCATTCTTTTTGGTACCCTTAGCCTCTACCCATTTGGTGTGATAATCCATTGCTATGATGATGTATTCAGCATGAGTAGCCTTGGGAAGGGGGTTAATGTTTCCAACAAAATCTATACCCCACTTAGAGAAAGCATGTCCTCCCATCAAGGGTTTTAATGGCATCGTGTCTTTACATGTTGGAAACTAAGCTCTTTGGAAAACATCACATCTCTTTATGTATGTGCCTTGATTATCTGATCGGGGCCAAAACGATGGCTTGCAACACCTTGGTGTGCAGTCTCCAATATGCTCAAGCAGTCACTCTCATGAACACACTATCTCAGATATCCATCTCTTCCCCTTTTGTACAGACTATCTCAAATGAGTGTGTAGTCTTGAGCTTCCTACTCGAGACTTCGTTGTCTTGCTAACATCATTCCTTGAGGAAATGTTTTTTTTTCCTCAATTAAGTTATCATTGGTTCACTCCAAATCTGGTGTTACAGACACATGGTATTAATTTGCATGCTCAATTGGTGGTCTAACACAACATATTGGGCATTCCTTGCATATCTTGTAGACGCCTGCTTCCATCGAAGGTCAGTACACTCCTAATCTATGTAGAGTTTGTAAAGTATGGTGTCATGAATGATGTTGCTCTAATGCACCCACATGTGCTAATTGCAACCATTTATCATACTCTGATTACTCTATGCAACAAGAAAGGATTTTTTTTTATGATCCTATTTGTAAATTCTTCCTACCATTATTTGATATCTTTGTGACATAGTTATCTCCCTTTCCTTGATCTTGATTTGAGGGTTCTTGGGTCCAAATGTGAGAATGGGGACAATTGGTTTGGCCACATAGGCATCACTTCAAGGTTAAACAAATACACATCTAGTAAGTCATTAGTTATCCATTGAGGGGCTTCTCCCATAGTCAATCGTGAGAGATGATTGGCTCTAAGGTGGGTCTTCTATTTTTTGACTACCACTTCAAAATCATACTCCATTAGTAGTATAAACCAATTTATTAATCTTCTTGTATTACAAGGCTTGTTGACTAGGTATAGCAATGCTTGATGGTCTATAAAGAACTTGAATTTGTTTGCCAATAAGTAGTGTCTAAATTTCTTTATTGTATAAACCATTAATAATTCTTCTCTTTCAATGGTGGTATTCCACTATAGTAGGGGTACATCATGATGGGAATAGCCCTTGAGATTGACTTTGGTAGTCACTCCCAAATGTTGCACGTACAAAGAGTTGGTTCCCAAATCTTGTATGATTTATGATTGTCGCATGAAAGGACATTCCAAAATCATCTCATACGCATGGTCGTTTCCAAATTCACAAATGATGAAGGTGTGCTCAAGCTCTATATTCCTTCCAGCAAACCTAAAGGTTTCCCAATATGATCATCATCCATTTGAAGCTTCATTCTTGTGGGTCTTAGGGTTGGCTTGCCCCATCCTTTCCATTGGGAAGCGGTAGCAACGGCTACTCCAGCACTTGAGTTTAGGATTGCTTTGGTGGTGTAGCCATGGTAGGAGATAGGTAAATAAGTATTTCCCTATTCTCCTTCGCTCATGTCTCCAATCCTTTCCATATCTTTGGCACTTTCTTGTGTGAATTTTCTTGAGAGTGAGTGGTAGTTGTCCCTGGTATCTAGTTTGCTACATGCTTCCACAACTCAGGTTTAACCTTCAACAAATCTTCATAAGTGAGGTGACACTACACTTTAGTGTTCTTTATTACACAGTGTTCTTAGGAATAACTAATTCTTCATTTCTTACTAGTATGGTAGGTGCTCTCATACTGATCAACTTTACTCCCCAAGGACCTATGAAATGAGGTAATTCTTGCAAAGAATTAGATTCAAAGTTAGTATGTTCACTAGGTTGATCCTCCTCTTGCTCATCATATATAGAGGGTATGTCCTGTGGAAATTGTTCGTGTAGGTCATCTATCTCTGGAATTGGTGGGTGAGTTTCTTATTCCAATTTCCATTTCTCTTCTTGAATTTCTCTTAGACATCCTTGCAAATACTTATGTATCACAAAAAGATTCTCCCAGCTTGTAGTATTAGGCACTTGTGACAAGGATGGTATAGTATCTTCCTATGCCTTTCGGATAGGATATGTACTCTTAGGATTATTCTTCTCCATATTGGAAATTAATTGTTCTAATCTCTCTAGTAATCCTTGAAAGTGTAGCTATGGTTTCACTAGGTTGCTCTAATTGACATACTGGGATGCCTCAAACATGGTCTGAGCCAATTCTAACATTTTTATGTAGAGCTTGGTTCTTTTGATTTCTAGGTTTGCTATGGGATAGTTCTTACTTAATTCTCCCTTCGGGTGTCCTTCTCTTAGTCTTGCTTGGTATGCTTTGAACATCATGTCCAAATTCTTAGGGATAGGTTCAGCTAGAATAGATCTTGGCTTTGGGGTTTGGTTCTCCTAATTTGACTCTTGTGATGCTAATTCTAAGATTTTGGCTCTAGTCTCCTTTAAGCTTCCTTCTAGTTTAGTTATTTTCTTACTCCACTTCCTCTTAAGTCTTTCCTATGAATCATTCCAAGATCTCGTTTTTCTTCTGTTTGACTCTCAAACTTCACTACTCTCAACCATCTTATCAAGGTTTGGCTTTTGATTTTGTAACAATGCCTAGGCTCTCCTTATAGCTTGGATCGGCACATAGGTTGGTGTGGATCCATTTGAAGCATGCACAATACCTATCACATTAAGATGGGTTACCTTAGAGGCATTCACTGGGTTTTTAGTGCATTCTCATATGACATGTTCTTTGCCACAATCAAAACAAAAACCTTGAAAATTATAATATTGTGGTTGTCCTGCTAGTGGAGGGTTGAGCACTCCCTTATATAGTGATCTCCTCGATGCCTTAAACATGGTCCTTTAGGGCTCTGTGGTCTTGTCTATCTCAACTGGGGCCATGGGTTGGGATTGGCATAAATGACATTAGTATAGTCTGGCTCCGAGCTAGGATCCATTGATGGGATCTCATATTGATATGCTTCCAAATGTTTGAGTGACTCGGTGTACTATGCAGGTGGGTTATCTATGTGTGTGGAGTCAAAACTATTGGAGTTAGGAACATTTTCTATTATCAATGGGGATAAGGGTACTAATGCTCTATTGAGATTCTCTTTTGTAGAAGCATATGTGGCATAGATTCATTGGCTAGGGTTGGTGGTTGTTGGCCTAGGATGGTTTAAGGGCTAGGTTGGTTCTAGTATGGTACGTGGTAGTTCTATTGGTGCCTATAACAATGAGTTTGATTATTGTATTGGCCATGGTATCTACTGGATTGTTGATATTCCTAGGAATAGTTCTCTCTAACCGCTTGCTTGTTGTATGGACAATCTTGTGCAGTGTGGTTAGTGTATCGTCTTTCTATTGTGCAGTAATGGCTACTAGGGTTACCTTAAGGTTTTTTCATGTTTGGGCAAGCGTTTGCCATATGGCTGCCACCATAGGTATAAAAATGTTGGACTGAGGTTATCTTGGGTGTTTGTTTGCTTGAGACTCCTAGCTTCTGGGCTACCTTCTCAACTAGGTCCTCTATGGACCTAGAATGTTTAGAGGACAAATGATTAGAACTATGTGTGTCCTTTTAGACCTTGGAGAGTTCTAGATCATCTCCTAAGTTTTCCTCAATGTCTATATAGATTCTCATGCATTGCTCTAGTGTTCTAGGTTCTTTCACGTATACATATGATGGTAGTTTAGAGCTAAATAGTGCACCCAAAAACAAACATACTTGTTTAGCCTGAGTGGGCATCTCTCAATGTACTATCTGAACCTATGTCCAGCTAGTCGAACTGTCTCCTATGGGGTTTGTTTGAAACTGTGAATCAAAGAGGTGTTGTGCCTGATCCCACGTTTAGAGAACTCGGTGATGAATGATTCTAATAAGTGATGGATGTCTCTAAATTGCCTTTGCTATAAAGGTTGAAACTAGGTTAATGGAGTGTTTTTCAAGGTGAATCCAAATGCATTGTATTGGGTGAACATGTCGTCCACTTGTTCAGCTCATAACACCTACTTGAACTTGGGATTTCTTCCAACCTCTAGTCTGATGCTTCATTGAATGCTCCTTGTCCAAGAAGATGTGCTCCCCAAGCCTTGCTCTAGATGCCCTTAATCAACCTATAAAAACCCTAAGTTTAGATCACACTTTAATTAACAGGCAAATAGGACCTCTTGAGACATTTGCTAGGGGGCCTCTAAGATGCACCAATTGCTTGAAAAATCATCCAAAATTGACTCTAGAATTGCAAGAAAATCAAAACCCTAATTTTTGCATTTTAGTCAAACTGTCACAATGGTCTGATAGGATCGCGATGGTCATGCACCATCGCGATGGTCTTACCCCATCGTGATGATGTGGCACAATCACAATGGTGTGGTAGGTCATCTCAATGGTCTACAGTGGCATGAAGATCAGTGCTTGTGGCGATGGCATGAGCCAATCATGATGGTCAGTGGGTGGGTGAGTCATTGTGATGGTCAATAGTCATCACGATGGTCAGTGGTCATCACGATGGCCAGTGGTCATCACGATGGCCAGTGGTCATCACGATGGCCAGTGGTCATCACGATGGCCAGTGGTCATCACGATGGCTAGTGGTCATCACGATGGCTTGAGCCAATCACAATGTTCATAAGGCATGATGATTTGAAGGTGTTGTGATGGTATGAACCAATCATGATGGCATGTTCAGGGTGGTCATCACGATGGTACATGCGAGTCTTCACGATGGCATGATCCCATCATGATGGTCAGACATCGTCGCGATGGCTTAGGCCAATCGCAATGGTCTAGTATGGTCGCAATGGTAAGAGCCAATCATGATGGTGATGCATCATCGCAAAATGAAGATGGACCATTCTTGAGTCCAAAACTCATAATTGTGAACACATATGCCCCAAATTCTATAATAAATGTTGTTTTATGTTAATCCTCTTCAGCAACATGGATCTGATTGTAACCAAAAAATCCATATGAGAATCTATACATCTCATGCATGCTACTACATCCAACACTGCATCATAGAATGGCATTGGAAAAGGATCTATAATTATGGTTGCATTCAATTTTCTGTAATCCACACAAATTTGCAATTTCCCATTCTTTTTGGAACAACAATAATGGGTGATAACCACGTTACCTGATTTACAGGTTTGATGAATCCAAGTGCCAAGAGCTTGTCAATTTCCTCTTTGACCTGTTTTCCAAGGTTTGGGTTCATCCTATACCTTTTCTATGCCACCAGAATAGCATATGTCTTCAAATTAATCTGATGTTGATGTAGATTTGGATCTATCCCTTTTACATGAGAGTAATTCCAAGAAAATACATCAATATACTCCTTCAATAAGAAAATCAGATCATCTAAAAATTGACCTTCCAATTCTTTGCTTACCTACACCATTTTGGGTTCAACATCTGTACCTAAATTGACTTCCTGAAGTTCATTTTCCTTTGCCCTACCAGACATTGCATACTTTTGTTCATATATTTTTTGTGCCACATTTATAATCTCCTTCTCTTCTTGATCTAGTTTCTATTGAGTTAGTATTTCCAGATTCTGCTCAAATAACTATCTCACCTTTGTTCCTTCTATTTTGTCACCTATTGTTGGCTCAAATCTCTTTTCCAGCAATTGCTCTTCTTTTTGTAGTACTCCTTCAACATCCACTTCCAAAATTGGGATCACAGTTGGATTTGCCTTTAAGAATTCCTCTTCTTCATGATCATCTATTTCCTAAGCTAAACTAATGGTCTCGGCCATCAAAGGTTTTTCTTTTATTGACATATTCTGGCTTCCCTACATTGCTATTGTAACTTCCTTTTTGCCCTTAGTGATAACCACCACATTTAAACCCCAATCTTGATTTACTTTGAAAACTTGAACCATTATCTACCCAGCAACATCTCATATGGGTAGGTAGATTCTGACATTCTGATTACCACAAAATTGAGCATGAATGTCATACCTACAATTACTATTTATTGCTACTTTGAAATTCCTAAAGGTTGCATTCTTGTCTGATCCGCCATCTTGGCCTGAAAAGGTGCTGGAGCTAATGCCCCATTCCCCATGTCTTTAAAAATATGTTCTAGTAAGATGTTCACACCTAAACCACCATCCAACAAAACTTCATCAAACATTCTATGCTTATATCGTGCTTGAATAACTGGCACTACAAAATCCACATCTGTTGGATCAATATAATTGGTTGATGCTAAAATTATAGACGTATTTGCTCACTCTGATTGTTGCCCAACGAGCTTCTTCAACAACATTTCCTTAAAAGCTGGAACTAAAGATAAAAACTGATCCAAAGATAATTGTAAAGGAGAATTAATAATTACCTCAAACCAATCATTGTGCAGATCCTTCTTAGGATTAACCCTATCTTCCTTCCTTTGTGTGTGAGTTGGCAATTGTATGTTCAAACTCCACACCACAAGTGGTAAGAGTTATTCCATTCAAAAAGCCTAGAGGTTTGTCAATGTGGCCATCTTCCATCTACAACTTCATTCTCATTGGTTTGAGTGTCGGTTTGCCCCAATGTTTCCATAGGGAGATGGTAGCAATGGTAGCACCTGCAGTTGAGCCTAAGATAGCTTTCATTGTGTAACCCTGATAAGGGATGGGGAGATAAGTATTTCCTTCCTCTCCTTTGCTCATGTCTCCTATCTTATCCAAGGGTATCTCTGGTACTGTCTTGTGTGAGCCTACCTAGGAATGAGTTTTAGCCACTCTGGGCACCTTATTACCTATGTGTTTCCACAATTGGTATTACTTGGAGTAGCTCCTCCAAAGTGAGATGACACTGCACTTTGATGTTCTTCACTACATCGGTGTTTCTAGGTACAAGTGAGGTTTAATTTCTTACCATAACCATGGGTTCTCTCATCTGGATAGACTTGGACTCCCATGGGCCTATGAAATGAGGCAATTCTTGTAAGGAATTAGACTCAAAGTTTAACCATTCACTAGACTAGGGATCCTCTTGTTATTTGTATATAGAAGAAATATCTTGTCGAAACTGATCATGAATATCATCTATTATTTCAATGGGAGGAGGATTCTCACTCTCCTTGGCCCAGTTCTCCTCATGAATCTCTCGGACAGATTCTTGTAAATATTGATGCACCAAAGAAGGGATTCCATGATGTAGCTCAGTGATGAGTAGCACCTCCTTTAATGTCAATCTGAGAAGACATGAGGATGGTATGAAGACCTTGAACAAGTGATGGCACAAATGTGTGAGTGAGAAGCACACTAACATGCACACACATACACACACACGCGCACACAAGGCAAGAACAAAGGGAGAGAGACAATGGAGTAACTTCTATTGCAAAAAGAGTTATCATACAAGTTCAATTCTACAACAAGCTAACCCCAAAAATGAGCTCTCTAGCTCTTTTTATAGTTTTTAACTAGCTTTGGTCTTGTCCAGACCTAGTGTCCGGCCTAGTTAAAAATTAGGTTCCTAGGCTAATTTGGAGGCTCAAACAAGCTCAGAAAATTATGAAAATTGATAGGTAGGTACTTCTAATGCTCCTCAAGCTGAAGGACTCCTTGGCTTGCACAAAAGGGAGCTAAAAAAAGGTGGAATGGTATTTACAATGGTGTGGATTGACTAAAATCACTATTTGGGAACTATTGTTTCATGGAAAAATTCTAGGGCCTATTTGCCGAATCCGCATTGACTACTTTGCTTGCTTGTTCCTTGCTCTAACTCCCTTCTTTGGCTTCCTTGTGTTGTAAATCCTTGACTGCCCTGACCACTGCCAACACTCCCCCCTCTCTTGCATCTGTCGTCTTTGACAGACCCTTGTTTGGCTGAGCGTTTGACATAGTATTCCACCACATCTGAAGCGAGGTGATGTTCTTCCATCCGTAGGCCCCGGGCTAGGTCTGTTAACAAAGCGTCCCAATCTATTGGCCCTGGAATGTCCGGATGCGGTAGCCGCAATTGATTTGAGTGTAAGGTCCTCTCCACAGCGATTAATTGGAGGAGGTGTTAGGGTCTGGGTACGAATATTTCAGAGTGGTATTCCCAAAACCCTGTGATGAGTATCTCCTCGAAAGTTTGTTTCAAGAAAGCTAGGAGGTACTTTATTCTTGCGTGCCAAGCATATATTACCTTGATTGAGGGGGTGGTGCTCATGTCATATACCAAGTCTAGGTTGCTTGTAGTGAAGCCGACTCCTGAGAAATGTGAGTCTTTGATGTTTTTGAATGTTCTGAATGTGACCAGCATTAGTTCAAATATCTTCATACACATTTGAGCCATCACATCAGGGGTGTTTCGTAGTCTAAGACTCCAGTGACGGATGGTAAAAATCATATATGCAACCAAGGGTTGTCCTTGTGGCGGTACTAGATATACATAATTCAACCACTTTGCGCAGCCTTTGACTTTCTTGATAGCAATGGTAAACTCTGGCCAGGTGCGTCTTTGGAGGACTGGATCATAACATGGATTATACTTGATAAATAGTGGCATGTTCTTCCATGGGCGGACCATTTCTGGATATGTTTGAAGGAGACGAATCCGCAAGGTGGGTTGGAAGGTTGATCCTTTTTTCGCACGTTCAGGTAGATCTTCAGGACCAAATTGGGTGGCAAAAGTCAGGGCTTTGCCACACCTTTGTTGAATCTCTACATTGTAATCTGCTAAGAGCACACAGTAAGGCACATATTGAGCATCGTTTGTTCCTATCCAATGGTGAAGGGACATGTGCCTGAAGTACTCAGAGTTTATGATAGTGTCCTCCAGTTTAGCCATTGATTGGATTTGGACTGCCAAACGATCTTCATGGGTTTTGGCTGTCTTTTCGAGTTTCTGAAGCCATTCGGGTGCTTCGACTTCCAGGATGTCCATTCCTTTCGATGTTTGCTGGCCGCCTGACATAAGCATAGGAACATAGGGTTCCTCATACGACTCATCCACTTCGATGGGCACCAATTCTTCTAGCTCTGGTTCGATAACTGGAGAGGTTTGCCTTTCATACTCAAGTAGCTTCCTTTGCAATTCTTCAACTTGCTCTTTTAGCACCCTTACCTCCTTTGAAGTTGATGCCGACTCTATGATCTTGGGTTGTTCTTCTTGTTCCCGGAGCTGGCGGCACAGTGTATCTCGTTCTTTTTCCATATCATCATGTGCTTCCAACAAATCAACATAGCTTTCCAGAATTGTCTTCATCGTATCTGAAGGGATTGATTGAACTATTCTGGGTCGATCTCATGGGGGGAGCCTTCCATTGCAGCTTCTAGGTTTTCTTCGTTCTGCTTTTGAAGTCATTTATTTTCTTCTAGGGCCGTGGCCATGTGCTTCTGTAATAACGTCAGGTTGCAACGGACTTTGACATCCTCTGACTGATAGAGTTCAAGTAAAGCTGTTAATTTCTTAACTTCAGAAGACTCGGATTACTGGGGGGTTTCTGATATGGTTTGGTGGGCATGTTCAAGCGTAGTATATCGTTGATTCAAGTCAGCATTTTCTTCTTCTATAGTCGCAAGCCGCCTTTGTAGTTGCTGATGGTCCGTAGTTAATTGACGATGGCGATCTTCAAGAGTCTAATATTCACTCTGTAGTTGATATACACATTGATGTAAAGTAGAAAACACATTATTTACATTTAAGAATGCTGGGAAAGGAGAGGATGTAGGGGGGATGGGGAAGGGAAAGGGAATCGTGAATGAGCTGGAATCAAGTGGTGAAGTGGGTGGAGGGGGTATGGGAGATTGTGGTTGTGTGTGGGAAGGGAGTGGTGTTGTGGCTGGTGATGTCTCCATTGTGTCAAAAGTGTGTGTGACTGTGTAAATGGGAATGGAAGGCGGGGTGGATGTGATGTTCATGAATAGTGTTGTGAATGTAGGCATGGTGACCTCCGAATTGGATGCCTGGAGAGAGAGGAATTCCCATGACATACGTAGTGATTATGGAAGTTGGGGTGGTAGTGTCATGGGGCGAAGTGAATTGTGCAGTGAGAGGTGAGGAGTGTGGTGATGGTGGTGCCGCCTGATGTTCTTCCGTCTGTGTGGTATCTCCTAGTGCCGATACATCTATGTGAATTTGCTTGTCGGAGCGCATGGGACGGGTAGGCACTCATTTCTCAAAGTGATGAATGTAAGCCATAGTTGAATGAGTGGCTTCATCCAGGCCCAGCGCGTTTGCGTGTAGGTTCAGGGATTCAATAAATAGTTCGTCCACTCCTTCTTCTCCTAACATCTGACTTATTAGCATCTTTCCTATTTCCAGTGATAGCTTGTGATGTTCTTGGACTCTCTTCATAGTCTCATATAATCTTTTGATTTGCGCAGTATATGCTGGGGCACTCACTAGTTCTGTAATTTCTTCTTGCTCTTGGTCATGTTCCTCGTCTGCCTCCTCTTCATCAACCTCTTCTTCATCTTTATCGACATCCAATTTCAGGTTGGGAATGAGCTGAAGTCCCTATGGTAGGTTGTGGTCCTTGGTTCTGGGCTTCCTATGTCTCAAGATTTGCCTCATTAATCATTCGGGCAATTTCTTCATCTATCAAATCGTCGAGGGTGTAGCCGTGTGGGAACTCCAAGTCCGATGGAATCGAAGGGAAAACCAGATTGGGTCCTTCTGCACTTTGTCTAGGTAAGCGAATAGTAAATGGATGGACACGTCTGGTCTGAGGTGGTGTCACCTCTGGTGAGAGGGTGGCACCCCTTGCTTGTGCACAGGGTATTTGAAGTGCACCCCTCATCTTCTTCGAAGGTGGCCCTGCTATTGATAGCCATCACTGGAATTCCTGGGCTCGGGACCACACTAATGCTCTTTGAATATGCATATCATAAGCTAAGCACCGGTAAATGATCATTGTCAACGCATAGCATCCATGAAGCACATTCTTATGTTTCTTATTCCAGCACTGATGTGCTAGGTGGAATTGATTATGAGGTTTTCTGTCTCTGCCAAGTACAAGCTAAACCAAATTCTTTTGGGCGGCATGGTGAAGCACTCCTGGGCTGGAAAGGCGAAGAGTTGCATGATTGTGCATAGGTGGAGGGTGATGGTAGGTTTCATAGTGATAGGCCCATAGCCTCTCTTCTCTAATTTCGGAGCATGTTGCTTCAAAGTGTAGACTAGGACTAGGTCTCCTGCTTTTAAGCCCTTATCCTTCACATGTGTGTCAAAATATGCTTTTTGTCTTTTCTTGGTTGCATAAATTCCTGCTATAGCTCTTAATCTTGTTTCACCTACTCCTTCGAGGTCAGAGATTCTAGAGGAGAGCTCATGGCCTGTCTAGTCGTGCTCTTGTGCTACTTTCAACGTAGGTATCAAGAAGTCCAACAGTAGCACTGCATTTTGGCCAAACACCATCTAAAAGGGAGTGGCTTGGAGTACCGTTTTATAGGCCACTCCGTATGCCCAAACAGCATGGTGTCGCTGTTTATCCCAATCAGAGTGTTTATTATTCACTAATTTCTGTCAAGACATTGCATAGAATCTTATTTGTGCTTTCGGCTTGCCCATTAGCTTGTGGATGATAGGGGGCAGACTTCTTGTGTATCACCAAGAACTCTTGAAGAAGATTTTCAATGACTTCATTCAAGAAGTGAGTCCCTCTATCACTGACTAGCTCTATTGGTAGCCCATATCTAGTGAACACATTCTCAAATAAGAACCTAGCTATCGTTTGGGCATCGTTCTTCATTGTAGTTTCACTTCTACCCACTTGGTCAGATAGTCTGTGGCCACGATGATGTACTCCGCATGGGAACTCTTAGCTGGGGGATTAATAGGACCGACAAAGTCTATTCCCCACTTAGAGAATGCGCATCCACCCATCATAGGTTTCAGTGGCATCTCATCTTTGTGTATAGGATACTGAGTTCGCTGACAAAAATCACACCTCTTCACATATGTATGTGCATCCATGTGAAGGGTTGGCCACCACAAGCCTGCGAATAGAATTGCTTTAATCACTCGGTCTGGTCCAAAGTGTCCTCTTGTCACACCTTGGTGAGCAGTTTCCAAGATCCTGAGATATTCACTCTCATGGACACATAGTCTCAAATATCCGTCTTTTTTGCACTTGTATAGATTATCACCAATAAGTGCATAATCTAGGGCTTCCTGTTCTAAACTTCTTTGCCTCACTAGGGTGTTTTCGTCCTCAAGAAGGCTACTAATGGTTCACTCTAATCTGGTATTAGGGACACTTGGTACAGTGTGGCATGCTCCGCAGGTGGTCTAATACGACAGACTCGGCATTCCTTACACAACTTATGGACATCTGCTTCCATAGTCGGCCAATGCACTCCGAGTCTCCTTAGTGTCTGTAGGGTTCATTGCCTCGAGTAATGTTGCTCTAATGCACCTACATGTGCTAATTGCAACCATTTAGCGTATTCATCCTCCTCCACACAACAAGCTAATATTCCTTGATCAGTATGCTTGTACATACTCCCTGCCATGATATGGTACTTTTGGGCTTTTACTACCTCCCTATCTTGAGTGTTCATAACTGGGTGTTTGGGTCCGTATGTCAATATTGGCACTAATGTTTTGGCCCACTGTGGCATGACTTCCAAATTAAACAAGTAAGCATCAGGAAGGTCATCTGATACTCCTTGTGGGGCCTCTCCAGATGTGAGCCTAGAGAGACGGTCTGCTCTCAAATGAGTTTTGCCTTTCCTCACCACTACCTCAAAGTCATATTCCATTAGCAAGAGAAACCATCTTACTAATCTACCTGTATTGCATGGCTTGTTTACCAGGTACAAAAATGCTTGATGATCAATAAAAAACTTAATCTTATTTGCAAGCAAATAGTGTCTAAAATTTTTAACCGCATATACCATGCCTAATCCTTCTTGTTTGGTGGTCGTATAGTTTCGTTCAGCTGCATTCAACTGTCTACTAGCATAGGCAATCGGAAGATCTAGATTACTTGCGCCCGTAGGTTGTGCTAGCACACATCCGATTGCATAGTTGGATGCATCCACATGCACATGGAAAGGCTTGTTCCAATTTGGTGTGGTCAAGATTGGTGCTGAACATAATCTGCATTTAAGCTCATTGAAAGACTTCTCACATTCATCAGTCCACTCAAAGTTAGTCAATAGAGCATACAAAGGCTTTGCAATGACGGCATACATATGAATGAATCGGCAATAGTAGCCATAGTGCCCCATGAAAGCTTGTACCTCCTTGACATTCTTTGGCCTAGGTAGCTCTGCAATAGCTCTCACTTTCTCTTCGTCACTGGATATGCCGTTCTTTGACACTATGTGTCCTATAATCTTGTCTTGCCAGACCATGAAAACACACTTTTCTGGGTTCAATCAGACTTGATATTCTCTACATTTTTCAAAGATTTGCCTGAGTTCAGGTATATGTGTCTGTCTAATGTTGGAATGAGCGTAGAGATCATCAACATAGACTTCAAAATTCTCCCTCAGGAATTCTTTAAATACATGACACATCAATCTCTGAAATGTAGCAGGCGCATTGGTAAGCCCAAATGGCATTACACGAAAAGCAAATATGCCCCATTCTGTGGCAAAAGCCATCTTATGCTGACCTTCTAGAGCTATGGCTACCTGATTGTAACCAAAAAATCCATCAAGGAAGTTGCACACTTCCTTGCCTACTACTCTTTCTAATAGATGCTCAGTGATTAGAAGCGGATAGTTATCTCGAATAGTGGCTGCATTAACCTTCTTCAAGTTAATGCACACCCGTAGTTTTCCATTCTTCTTGGGCACCACTACAATGGGGGACACCCACTTAATGCGCTCAATTTCATAGATAAATCCAGCTTCCACCAATCTGTCTATCTCTTCCTTGATTTTGGCAGCATAGTTATCGTTGTATGTGTATGTCTTCTGTTTAGAGGGTTTGGCATCTGAGGTCATGGGAATCGTGTGTGAGCATATGTCAGGGTCTACACCTTTCAAGTCCTTGTAGCTCCAAGCAAATACATCTCTGTATTCTCTTAGCAAGGTTATCAAGTCATGCTCTTCTTCTTTCGTCAGGTCATGCCCTATGTAAGTGCATCTCTCTTCTCCTTCTTCTATGGCTACCACTATTTTCTTGGTGGTTTCTTTGCTATCATAGGCCTCTCTGATTGTGCCTCACGTTTAGGCATTCTTATCATGACTCTCCTATCTTCTATCTCGTACTTTTTAAAGTTTTCAAGGACCTCAAACAGGGGTTTTTCCTCCTTCGGTGTGATTTCTCTCTTCTTTCTTTTCTTGCCTTCACTCTTGGCGGTCACTTGTGTGGTTATCCTCACATCACTCGTAACTTCTCCGTGTCTCTGAGGGTGTACTTCTACCTCATAGAAGTATTTTTCGTCTGATGCAAAAGGTGGGTCCATAATGATCGACTCTAGATTGGAGTCACTTGCATCCTTAAATGCATCAATGCTAGGTTCACATTCTTCCAAAACCCAATCTCCCATGATTGGCTCTATGGAGAAAACTGAAATGTCATAGCCATCCTTATCACAGTGGGGTGTCCATTGTTCTTCATTGATGGCTACATCCATTGTTGCAAGAATTTCTGCCCAACCATGAGGTTCAAACTCTTCATCAAGAAATATTACAGGTGCATAAGCTGGGTCTTGAACTGATCTATGGGTTTCTTTTGCACCTACCTCTCTGGCTTTTTCCCTCTTCTCTTCTTCTAGTGCTACCTTGCACATCCATAAGTGAGTGTCTTCATGCATCCATGAGGATCCTGATCCTATGGAATGCACTGACTCAGTATCATCTTTGGCTCTATGGATGGGATTCCATTGGATGGGAGGGACATCTCGATGAGAGTAATCCTTGAGATTGACTTTGGTTGTCACACCTAAGTGTTGCAAGTACAAGGAATTGGTTCCCCAATAGTGTACCACTTGCAACTGCCGCATAAATGGTCTTCCCAAAATCATCTCATAGGCATGATTTTTGCTAAAGTCACACATAGCAAAAGTATGCTCAAACTCAACACCACATGTAGTGAGAGTTATTCCTTCTAGCAGTCCTAAGGGTCTCTCAATGTGACCATCGGCCATCTGCAGTTTCATTCTCGTTGGCTTGAGTGTTGGCTTGCCCCAACGCTTCCAGAGGGAAGTGGTAGCAATTGCAACACCTACACCTGAGTCCAAAATTGCCTTGGTTGTGTATCTTTGATGGGTAATGGGAAGATAAGTGTTCCCTTCTTCGCCTTCACTCATGTCTCCTATCTTGTCCAAGGGTATTTCTGGCACTGTGCGATGGGATCCTACCTAGGAACGAGGTTTTTCTACTTTCGGCACTTGATTGGTGACATGTTTCCACAGTTCTGGCCTAACCCTGAGTAGCTCTTCTAAAGTGAGGTTGCACTGCACTTTAGTGTTTTTCACTACCTCTATGTTCTTAGGGATGATGGAGTCTTCATTTCTTACCATGACAGTGGGTGCTCTCATGCAACTAGACTTTGCTTCCCATGCGTTCGTGAAATGGGGTAGTTCCTGTAAGGAATTAGACTCAAAGTCTAATTTCTCTTGAGATTGGATACTATCCTGCTCTCCATAAATAGAAGGAATGTCTTGTGGAAATTGGTCATGCACGTCATCCACAAGTTCAATAGGAGGAGGAACTTCACTCTCTTCAGCCCATTACTCGTCCTGAATCTCTCGCAAGAATTCTGGTGAATACCTATTCATAGAAGAAGAGGTGTCTGGTTCAGTGGAATTAGGCACATAAGCTTCCTGGGGAGGAATGTGTATTCTTTCACTTGCCTTGTCTTTCCCTTGGGAGGCTGCTTCTTTGTCAGATCTTGCAATTATACTCTCTAACCTCTCCAATAGTCCATCAAAATGCAACCGTGCCTTCGTTGAGCAAGAGTAGTTGAAAAGGCAGCTGGCTTCAAACATGGTCTGAGCCAATGTTACCATTTTTGCACAAAGCTTGGTTCTCTCTATCTCTAAATCAGCTCTAGGATAACATTTCTCATGATCTGTCACGTTTGGTCCTTCTTGGATTCTGGCCTGATATACTTTAAGCATCATTTCTATGTCTTCAGGAGTGGGGTCAGCCAATACTGATCTTACTCTGGGGGGTTGTGGAATTGTATGAGGTGTGTTGAAAGATGGTGGATTAGATGGTGATAGGGATGAAGGTGGTGGTGGTATGTGAGAGTTTGTTTGAGAGGTGAGCTCAACAATCTTAGCTTTTGTTTCTCTTATGCTTTTTTCTAATTCGCTCATCTCCGTAGACCATTGTCTTTTCATTCTCTCTCGGCTATCTTTCCAGGATCTCGTCCGTTTCTTGGTTAAGCTCTCAATTTCACTAACCTCAGCGCTCTTTTCTTGGCCTAAACCTTGGTTCTGCTACAAAGCCTGAGCTCTAGTGACCACTTGCACTGGTGTAGTGGAAGTCACACTTCCTGTAGAGTCTACTACTAGCCCAATAACATTGATAGGAGTGACTTTTGGCATATTATTGGGATTCTTTGGGCAATCTCATAAGAGATGCTCCTTTCCGCAATCGGGACAAAAACCTTGAATTATCACAGATTGGGGTTGCGTAGGTGCAGGCATGGGGCAATCACGAATGAACTGATCTCCCTGACATCGATAACATGGTCCTCTAGGAGCTGGGGGTCTTACCTGCCTAGGTTGAGGTCTAGAGTTGGGGTTTGCATACATAACATTTGCATACTCTAGCTCCCAGCTAGGTTCACTAAGATCTTCATAGTAATATGACTCGTTATGCTCTGGTGACTGCATGTAGTAAGCTTGGGGGCTATCAACATTAGTAGAGTCAAAGCTATGATCACTAGGGTCACTTTCTGAAAGCAATGGTGTTACTGGCACTATGGCTCTATTGAGATTCTCTTCTGTAGCTGCATACTTTATCGGGATCACATTGGATGGGGTTGGGGGCTGTTGAGCTAACACAGGCTGAGGCCTTTGTTGGTTTTGGTAGGGTTGCTGATAAGGTTGCTGTGGCCTGCCATATTGTTGTGGTGGGTATTGGTTCTGGTATCTTCCCTGTTGTGGATATGGCTGAGGGTAGGTTTGCCTAACCGCTTGCTTATTATATGGGCAATCTTGTGCGGTATGATTAGTGTATCTCTATTCTATGGTGCAGTATTGGCTACTAGGATTCACTTGGGGTTGAGCCATAATGGGACATATTTTTTCCATATGGTCACCTCCGCAAGTATAGCATCGCTTCACTAGGGCAAACCTTGGTATTTGTTTGCTTGATACACCTAACTTTTGAGCTACTTTCTCAGCGAGTTCATCAATAGATGTGGATTGTGTGGATGTGAGGCTATAGAACTATCTGAATCTTTGTAGATTTTTGAAAGTCCCAATTCCTCCCCTAAGTTATCCTCAATGTCGATGCACATGCGTACACACTCTTCTATGGTTCTAGGGTCCTTTAAGTACACATATGATCTCAAATTTGCACTCAGCAGTCCATCTAAGAATAAAGCCACTTGTTTGGCTGGTGTGGGTAACTCAGGAACAAGACATCTCTCTAGATATTGCCTAAATCTTCTTCCTACAAGTCTAACGGTCTCTTGAGGTGTCTGCTTGAAGCTGTGAATCAGCGAGGAAGTATTATGCCTTATGCCACTCTTAGAGAATTCAGTAATGAAAGCCTCTAGAAGTTGGTCTATGCTCCTGAACTGTCTCTCATTCAGTGGTTGAAACCATGTAAGGGATGTGTTCCTTAGGGTTAGACCAAAGGCATTGTATTGCATGAATAGATCCTCCACTTGTTCAGCTCTCAAGACTTGCCTAAACTCGGCCACATGATCGTAGGAGTCTCCAGTGCCATCGAAGTAGTTCTTCATGGACTTAACTAGCTGGGTTGGCCTCAAGGTTCTAGTGTGTTCCCTAGGCCTTGGCAAAGGAAAATCATTAGCATTTCTTTGGTTTTTTGGGGCTCTAGGTCCCTCGATTTCTTCTCTATCTGTCTCTATTCTCATCATTTCTCTTCCCAAGGGGTTGCCAAAGCTTACTTCTGGTCTATCTCTACTTCTATCCTTATGAGCTCCATGAGCTTGGGACGTTCCAGCTCCTAGGTGGCCATAAGACACATTAGATCTTGGTTGGGGAAAAACAAATTCACCCTTCCAATTGTAAGCATGTCTACCATGTTCTGAGACCACAAAGATCCTCTCCAAAGTATTGTTCAAATAGGTCACTTTGCCTAAGCTATCAGGATCTTTGAACTCACAGATTGTGATCGTTCCTACCTCATTCGGCTGATCAGTCTTATACCTCCAAAAGGCTTCATCGGTCTCTCGGTTCAAGAGCAGATCAATGCTCTTATTGTCCTGGGGAACCCACTCTGGTGTGATAATTCTAGTGATGGCTGATTTGCCTCGAGGTGTTTTAGGCTCTCCCCCTATGTTCCCTTGCACTAGGTCACATATGTCCGTTTCTAGGATCACATTACCAAATTCGTCTGTCCTATTTGGGTGGCTGGTGACTACGTATATGGTTCCTTCCTTGTCCATTTATGCTCCATTTTCAAACTTGACTGCTCGATGTTCTAGTTCAATGGATTGGTCAGGGTTTTTAATTTGGACCACATATCTTCCTAGACCGTCCTCATAGATGCAAGCACCTAATCGGTTGATCCTAAGGTATTCGAGTTGCGTCTTGTAAGGACCTTTGACCCTTTGTAAGTATGGCACGCCTGAACTTCCTGTGGGTCTCTCCATACCCTGAGACATCTCAGAATCGCTAGTTTCAGAGCTAGGGTAGTGCGAATAATGGCTCAACTGCTAGGCCGAAGACCTAGTAGTATGATTGACACTAGCCTCTAAAGACCTAAGACTTTGTCTATCTCTCCCTAGGTGTTGTCTAGATCTAAGGTTCATATGCCTAATTGAATAGCCCCAATTTTCCCAAGTACAACCTCGTTGCAGTTCAATTTTTATTAATCACTTGTTCTTTTTAATTTTCTTAGGATGTCACTTCTTGTCCAATCAATCTTCGTCACAAGGAACACTTAGGTTTTATCGTACTTGAGTTTGGTCGCTTGATTTAAATTCCTTTCCCTTAGGTTGTTTCGCAAATTGTAATTTCTTGGTACTTGCACTTGAGTGATTAGAGTTCTTGGACTTGGTCGTGCTTAACATAACCCTAATTGTTCAAAACCTCTATCCATACTTAGCCTAAGCTAGGAATTGACAGACGGTGTTGAGAATTTCCAACCTTAAGTCTGCTTCCTTGGTTGCCCTTGTGTGCCCAGGAAGTGTGTTCCCAGTCTTGCACTTACTCTGGCTTAGAATGTCCTTCGATGCTCTCAATGGACTTGTAAAAGTCCCAAAGTTAGCTCAAGATTTGAATTCAATTGACACAACAAACCATCTTCGCTCATGCAATTCAAAGATCAAATTGTTCTTTGGCTTTATGGAAAGAATTCCTAAACGTCCCTCAGGTTTCTTCCCCATGAGCTTTCCAACAAACCCAAGATCACATCAAACAGATTTTGTAGAAAGTTATGCCAGTTCAGGGTTCAGGGGCTAAAACAGGGTTAAAACAGGCTAACAGGCAGATAGGATTTCTTGAATTACCTGTGTAGCAGCCTCGCAATGCTCTAATGACCCTTAGTGATTCCCCAAATATTAGCCAAAAATAGATCCAATGTCTTTGCCCTAAAAAAATGGCCAAATTAGCCCGTCAATCGCGATTGAGTGGTCTGTCAATCGCGATTGATATGTCAGTCGCGATCGATATGTCGGTCACGATTGACAGGTCCGTCGTGGCTGTCAGTCGTGATTGATGGGTCAATCGCGATTGACACGTGGCCCGAAATTTTAGTCCGTCGTGGTCAAAGGATTGTTGACTTTGTCGATCGCGGTTGATAGGTCCGTCAGGACTGTCGGTCGTGATTGATGGGTCAATTGAGAATTCAGTCAGTCGTGGTCAAAGGATCGTTGACTTAGTCGATCGCGATTGACAGGTCTACCGGGACTATCAGTCGCGATTGATGGGCCAATCGCGATTGATGAGTCGATCGCGATTGACATGTGGCACGCGTAGGCTCTGTCGGTCATGGTCAGTCAGTCGTTGACTCTGTCGGTCGCGATTGATGTGTCGGTCATGATTGACAGGTCCGTCGGCAAGTGTCTGTCATCGTTTGTCGATCGTGATTGACAAAAATTTGAGGAATTTTAAAATTCTAAACACACGTATGGAGTGCTCTAGGCCTACACATCCTGATTATGCACTTAGTTTAGCCATTTGGTCGATTTTTTTGTCAGTTGTGATTGACAGAGGTCAACGCCTCGGGACTTGCATAGTCAAAAATTTTACTTGCTGAAGCTGGTGCAGCTGTTGGGGATGCTGATTCTTGTAGAAAATCTCAGAAAACACAGAAAAGCACAAGCATGCAAACACTCTCTTGTTGGTGTAATTCAAGCCTTAACACTTGACTTGGATATCAACCTTGAAGACTCAACATAAAGCTTGGACCTTGGAAGCCTAGCTTGGGTTAATTCATGAAGATATCACTTGAAGAATGAGCCATAGGAACTCATGCTTATGGGTTCTAACTTTTTACTCATTGTAAAAGTCATTGTGACTTGGCATGTACATGTAATCATACCTACTTGATTAAGTCGTGGAAAATTTGATTGATTGAGTGGGTGACTGATTGAGAGAATATCTCATTCACTTTTTAGGTACAAGATTCTAGGAGATTTGAATTAGAGTTCAAATTCAAATCCTCACTCAAAACATATATATGTGAAGAAAAAAGTCGCGGGTATTACTTCACTCTTCCCGAGGCATTTCTGAGTAAATCTTTGAGTGTGTGAGTGCTACACTATAGCCTACACATCTGAGTACCATTGAGCATCACATTCTATGCCAATGGGAATGTACAATCAATAGAATTAATACATAGCATTACATTCATAATCTCTGGTTTCTCTGAGTGACTACCTTCAACTCTGTCAACTTCCAAGAGACATATCTCAAGATCTACTGAACCAAATTGGATGATTCAAAGTGCTTTGGATTCAGCTCAAAGTCTACTATACACCTACAAAATTTCAAGGCCATTGGATCAACCATTACAGAGAAATCTCAGTCGAGGTGCTCACTGGTCTATGACTGTAAGTTTCCTAAAAAGTCGGGGGTGTACCTTATTTTGCTAAAGTGATTTCTCTGAGTGTGGTTTATCATTTCCTTTCATTCCACTTGCAAATGGGAGCTTACTAAGCTAATAGAATATCTCTTGAAGGAATTTTGCTAATTGTAACTACACTGGTCACACTGAGCATAACACTGAGCAGGTGTCAATACCAAAATAGCAAGTTTTTCAGGATTCTTGAAGTCACAAGTAGTCTGTTTTGATCTACTCATTACTCAACTCATTTCCAAAGTACATATAGCATATTTTGGTGTCATTTGGAAGCTAAGCAAGTGTACTAAGCATATCTGGAGTCAAAGGAGGGCAGGTGTGAAGCAGGTCTTTCAGCATCAACTCATTTCTTGAGTGCATCCAACCATCACTCCCAATAGTGGTATCAGAGCATATAAGGTAACATGGGTGATGGTTTCCCTTCCTTCATTGACAAATTAGACAGGAACAACTACCAAGCTTGGTCTCTAAGGATGAAGACCTATCTACAAGGAAGGAGCCTGTTTGGATTCATATCAGGAGATGAGGAATTGCCCTCATTCAAAGCTAGAGGCCTACCCACCAAGGAAGAGCAAGAGAGACTCAATCAATGGTGTGCAAAAGATGCTTTGGCAAGGTCATATCTTCTAAACTCTATTTCTGATTTCCTTCTACCACACATAAGGAATTGCAAAACTTCCCAAGAGACTTGGGAAACCTTGTCAACTTATTTTTCATCAAGCACAAGGGCCAGAAAGAATCAGCTATGGATTGAGTTTACAACTCTTAGGAAGCAATCAAAGCAATCTGTCTCAGACTTTGTCACCAAGGTCAAAGACATTGCAGACCAACTTGCAAGTGTTGGAGAAGAGATTGAGGAAGAGCAAATAGTCAGACAAGTAATAAATGGACTAAAGGCAGATGACAAATGGGAGAGCTTTACCACAGCAATGGACTTATACATGGACATCCAAGCACCTGATTTAACAACTCTGATTGGACAACTCTTCACACATGAAGCTAAGATTACAAAGAATGGAGAGCAATCAAAAGGTAATAATCCCTCTGCCCTTTATACTGATAAGAAGATAAAAGATAAAGGCAAAAGTAAGAAGGTTGATGAAGAAGGCTCTACCTCCCAAGCAAACTATGCAGGGAGAGGTAGATCTTCAAGAGGTAGAGGCAGAGGAGGTAAGTCAGGTAGGGGGAGACCCTACAACCAATCTCCATGCAATATTTGTGGCTTGTCTAACCATACCACAGATGAATGCTACAAAAAATACAAGAACCAAAGAGGAAGAGGTCACCAAAGAGGAGGATACTCTCAAGGAAGAGGCAGATTCAACCAATCTCAAGGTTACCATGGTTACAACAATAATTATAACAACAGCTACAATCACAATGGCAACTATCAAGGTGGATACAGAAATAGGAAGGATTACAACAATTATGCAGAGGAGCAAGATGACTCCCTATTGATCATGAATATGACTTCTAAATTCAGGTATCAATGATAATCACTTATTCTATATTGATTCAGGTTGCTCTAATCATGTAGCTGGAAATGTTTGATTACTTTCTGATTTGGAAGAACCCAAAGGCAAGCATCAAGTGCAGACAAGTGATGACACTAAACATTCAGTTGTTAAAGTAGGCAATGTCAAAACTAGTGATGGTAATCAGAATTTATTGAGCAGAGTGTTGTATGTTCCAACAATCACCAAGAATCTGATGAGTGTAGGTCAGATTGTGGAAAAAGGTCTACAGGTCAGGTTCACTCAACATGGTGCATATGTGGAGGATCCAAGACATGGATTCAGGAGGATAGCCAAGGGAGAAAAATCAGGTAGATTGTTTACCTTTGAACTTGAAGACACTAAGAATATTGCTTTGTACAACTATAAAGATCAAACCCTATCAGAATTGGAGACTTGGCACAAGAGATTAGGTCACATTGGAGAGAGGACCTTAAAGCAAATGAGTAGGGATCAATGTGTGCTTGGGATACCTAATGTATCCAAGCAACACATGATATACAAGTGTGGGGCTTGTCAATTTGGTAAGTCACACAGATTGCCCTATACCAAGAAAGGTTTTATGCATGAAGATTATCTGGAATTGGTGCATACAAATGTTTGGGGACCTAGCAAGGAGCCATCCATATCTGGATCAAGGTACTATGTGTCCTTCATTGATGACTATAGCAGGTGGACTGTCTTATACTACATGAAACATAAAGATGAAGTATTTAATTGTTTCAAAAGGTATCTTGCATTAGTTGAAAATCAAACAGGTAGACATTTGAAGAAACTAAGGTCAGATGGTGGTGGAGAATACTTCTCCAATGACTTTGAAGATTTCTTGCAGGAAAGAGGCATCAAGAGGGAGATTACTACAAGGTACTCACCTGAACAAAATGGGGTAGCTGAAAGGAGGAATAGACTCATTGTAGAGACAGCTAGGTCTATGCTAAATGAAAAGAAATTGCCAAATTATCTTTGGGCAGAGAGTGTATCTACTGCCACATATTTAATTAACAGGTTGCCATCAAAGACACTTGATGGAATGACACCCTATGAGGCTTGGCATGGTAAGAGACCATCTCTGGATCATTGCAAAATCTTTGGTTGTGTTGCATATGTGCATATTCCCTCACAGGTAAGGGGAAAGCTAGACCCTAAAGCTGAAAAGTGTATCTTCATTGGTTATGATTTGAATCAGAAGGGATACAGATTCTACAACCCCTCAAACAAAGGCTTCAAGGTAAGCAGAGATGTCATCTTTGATGAGAATGATTCATGGTATGAAAATGAATGTAGGAAGGTTAGTCTACCTTATGACATGGAAGAAGACTTTCCCAAGCTTATCAAGGAAGAACCAATTCAGAAAGAGGACACAAGCTCAGATGATGAAGACACCATCAACATTGAAGAGTTCAAGGCTTGGAAATCCAAAGGGAAAATGAAGATGAAGAAGCTAGAGGATATACCAGAATCCTCAACTCAAGCTATGAGGAGATCTCAAAGAGAAAGTAAGAAGCCTATTAGATATGGGTATGATACTTCTCTTGTAACTAAGCATTCTGTATATCTTGCAAAGGATCTATTGAATGAAGAACCAGGTACATTTGAAGAAGAAATCACAAAACCAGAATGGAAGGAAGCAATGGATGAAGAAATGCAGGCTCTCAAAGAGAGTGACACTTGGGACTTGGTACCCAAGAAAGAGTCTATGAAGGTGATAGGATCCAGATGGATCTACAAACTCAAAAGGAATTCAGATGGTACAATAAACAGGTATAAAGCTAGGTTGGTAGCCAAGGGTTTTGCACAAACCCAAGGCATTGATTATGAGGAGACATTTTCTCCGTGGCCAAGATGCCAACTATCAGAGTTATGGTGAGTGTAGCTGCATCCAAGAATTGGAACATGTACCAATTGGATGTGAAGAATGCATTCTTGAATGGATGGATATCTGAAGAAGTCTACATGTCACAACCACCTGGCTATGAAGATCCCAAGAAGGTAAATCATGTTTGTAAATTGAAGAAGGCTTTGTATGGGTTGAAGCAGGCACCTAGAGCATGGAATTACAGGTTGACAACCTACCTTCTAGACAAAGGATTCATAATGAGCAAAGCAGATACTTCATTGTTTATCAAAAGGAACAATTCAGAGGTAATATACTTGTGTGTCTATGTTGATGACATCATTATTACAGGAAATGATGTTCAGGGAATTAGACACATCAAAGGACAGATGATGAAGGAATTCAAGATTAATGATCTTGGATTATTGAAGTACTTCCTAGGACTTGAATTGGTCTATAGAAATTCAGGTATCTTTATTACTCAGAAGAAGTATATTCAGGACATGGTCAAGAAGTTTAATTTGCAGGATGCTAAAGTCTCAAGCACTCCTATGGAGATCAACCATAAACTCAGTGCTCATGAAGGAGAAGAACTCCAAGATATTACAGGTTACCAAAGTTTGGTAGGTAGTCTAAATTATGCTACCTTAACCAGGATTGATATATCATATGGTGTTAGTGTACTTAGCCAATTTATGCACAAACCAAGAGTACCTCATTTAGAGGCAGCAAAGAAGATAGTAAAGTACCTAAAGGGAACTCAAAATCATGGTTTGTACTTTCCCTATTCATCAGACATTGATATTAAGGTATATTCAGATGCAGATTGGGCAGGTTGCAAGGATGACAGGAGCACATCTGGTTACATATGTTTTGCAGGTGATAAACCAATTTCTTGGTCATCCAAGAAACAACCTACAGTAGCTTTATCATCTACTGAGGCAGAGTATAGAGGGCTAGCAAATGCCACTCAAGAAGCCATCTGGTTGAAGCTCTTATATTCAGAATTAGGCCTACACACAAGGCCACCAATCATCCTTGGTGATAACACAAGTTCTCTTCACCTTGCAGCTAATCCAATTTATCATGCTAGGACAAAACACATAGAGGTTCATTACCACTATGTGAGGGAGAAGTTGTTTAGCAAAGACATTCAATTGTCATATGTGTCTACTAATATGCAATGTGCAGATTTGCTTACTAAAGCTCTGGATGGAAGCAAGCTATGCAGATTTAAATCCATGATTGGATTGCAGGAAGTAATTGAAGACTAGAGATGAAGACTTGAGCCAAAGTGTTTGGCTTGAGGGGGAGCTGTTGGTGTAATTCAAGCCTTAACACTTGACTTGGATATCAACCTTGAAGACTCAACATAAAGCTTGGACCTTGGAAGCCTAGCTTGGGTTAATTCATGAAGATATCACTTGAAGAATGAGCCATAGGAACTCATGCTTATGGGTTCTAACTTTTTACTCATTGTAAAAGTCATTGTGACTTGGCATGTACATGTAATCATACCTACTTGATTAAGTCGTGGAAAATTTGATTGATTGAGTGGGTGACTGATTGAGAGAATATCTCATTCACTTTTTAGGTACAAGATTCTAGGAGATTTGAATTAGAGTTCAAATTTAAATCCTCACTCAAAACATATATATGTGAAGAAAAAAGTCGCGGGTATTACTTCACTCTTCCCGAGGCATTTCTGAGTAAATCTTTGAGTGTGTGAGTGCTACACTATAGCCTACACATCTGAGTACCATTGAGCATCACATTCTATGCCAATGGGAATGTACAATCAATAGAATTAATACATAGCATTACATTCATAATCTCTGGTTTCTCTGAGTGACTACCTTCAACTCTGTCAACTTCCAAGAGACATATCTCAAGATCTACTAAACCAAATTGGATGATTCAAAGTGCTTTGGATTCAGCTCAAAGTCTACTATACACTAAAAAATTTCAAGGCCATTGGATCAACCATTACAGAGAAATCTCAGTCGAGGTGCTCACTGGTCTGTGACTGTAAGTTTCCTAAAAAGTCGGGGGTGTACCTTATAGTGATTTCTCTGAGTGTGGTTTATCATTTCCTTTCATTCCACTTGCAAATGGGAGCTTACTAAGCTAATAGAATATCTCTAGAAGGAATTTTGCTAATTGTAACTACACTGGTCACACTGAGCATAACACTGAGCAGGTGTCAATACCAAAATAGCAAGTTTTTCAGGATTCTTGAAGTCACAAGTAGTCTGTTTTGATCTACTCATTGCTCAACTCATTTCCAAAGTACATATAGCATATTTTGGTGTCATTTGGAAGCTAAGCAAGTGTACTAACCATATCTGGAGTCAAAGGAGGGCAGGTGTGAAGCAGGTCTTGCAGCATCAACTCATTTCTTGAGTGCATCCAACCATCACTCCCAACATCTCTCTCACAAGTGAAATGAGGGGAAATGGTATGGGAGGGTGATATGACCAAAAAATTGAAAATGTCACGATGGAGATGGAGGTGGGAGATGGTGATGATGATAATGGTGATGAAGAAAACAAAAGAAAGCAGATAAAAGTGAAGAAAATACATATGACTCCAACGTCTCAACTCTACGTCTTACCATCACACGCTCATCCTCGAAGCTCGATCCCCCGCAAGGGCGCCAAAATTTGGTGCAGCTCAGTGATGAGTAGCACCTCCTTTAATGTCAATCTGGGAAGACATGAGGATGGTAGAAGACCTCGAACAAGTGATGGCACAAATGTGTGAATGAGAAGCACACTAACATGCACACACATACACACACACGTGCACACAAGGCAAGAACAAAGGAAGAGAGACAATGGAGCAACTTCTATTGCAAAAGAGTTCTCATACAAGTTCAATTCTACAACAATCTAACCCCAAAAATGAGCTCTCTAGCTCTTTTTATAGTTTTTGACTAGCTTTGGTCATGTCCAGACCTAGTGTCTAGCCTAATTAAAAATTAGGTTCCTAGGCTAATTTGGAGGCTCAAACGAGCTCAGAAAATTATGAAAATTGATAGGTAGGTACTTCTAATGCTCCTCAAGCTCAAGAACTCCTTGGCTTGCACAAAATGGAGCTACAAAAAGGTGTAATGGTATTTACAATGGTGTGGAGTGACTTAAATCACTATTTGGGAAGTATTGTTCATGGAAAAATTCTAGGGCCTACTTGCCAGATCCGCATTGACTATTTGCCTGCTTGTTCCTTGCTCTGACTCCCTTCTTTGGCTTCCTTGTCTTGTAAATCCTTGATTGCCCTGACCACTGCCAACACATGATAAGTAGAATTGGGAGCATAGGCTTCCTTGGTAGGAAGGTCTATCCCTTCACTTCTAGTGTTACTCACCTGTAATGTTGTTGGTTTCCCTGCTTTGGCTATCAATTTCTCTAGTCTCTCTATTAATCCATCAAAGTACACTTATGCTTTTGGTTGAGTTAGTGCAGTTCAAAAGATGACTGGCCTCAAACATGGTTTGAGCCAATTCTACCATTTTTGCACATGGCTTAGTTCTCTCAATCTCTAGGTCAGCCCTAGGGTGACATTTTTCATGTTTTGTCACATTTGGCCCTTCTTGGATTCTAACCTGATATGCTTTAATCATCATATCTAAATCCTCAAGGGTAGGATCCGTTAAGACTAATTTTGCTCTCGGTAGTGATGGGGTTATGTGAGGTAGACTAGATGGTGATGTCAGTGATGGTGTTGTGCCAGAGTGTGTTTGAGATGCAATTTCTTTAAGTTTAGCTTTGGTCTCTCTTAAGCTTTCTTCTAATTTGATCATTTTCTTCATCCATTGTCTTTTCATTCATTCACATCTATCTTTCCAAGCTCTCATACTCTTTTTGGTTGAGCTCTCATCCTCACTATTGTCTAGGCTATTCTCTTGACCTGTGCCTTGGTTTTGTTGTAGGGCTTGAGCTCTAGTTACTACTTGCACTGGGGCTGTAGTGATTGTACTTTTGTTAGAGTCTACCACTAAGACAATAAAATTAATAGGTGTAATTTTCTACGTATGGCTAGATTGTTTGGGAAATTCCTTAGGAGATGCTCCTTACCACAATCATGACAAAATCCTTGAATTTTCATAGTTTGTGGTTGTCCTAGTGCAGGGATTGGGCAATCTCTAATGAAGTGATCTCCTTGACACCTATGGCATCGTTCTTAGGGTCCTTGGGGTCTCATTTTTCTTGGTTGGGGGCTAGGGTTAGGGTTGGTGTACATTACATTTGTATATTCTGACTCCCAACTAGGTTCGTTGGGGTTTTCATAAGGGTAGATCTTGTTACGCTCTGGTGAATCCATGTAGTAAGATGGTGGGCTATCTACATGCGTTGAATCAAAGCTATGAGCATTTGGATCACTTTCATAAATTAAGGGGTGTTGGAACTAAGGTTCTACTCAAGTTTTCTTATACTGGTGCATATTTGACTACAATCACATTGGCTCAAAGTGGAGGTTGTTGACCCAACACTGGTTGAGGTCCTTGTTGAGCTTGATATTGTGGCTGGTAAAGTTGTTGTGGCCTAAAGTATTGTTGAGGTTGGAACTAATTTTGGTATCTCCCCTATTGCTAATATGGCTATGGATAATTTTGCCTAACCACCTGCTTATTGTAAGGGAAATCTTGTGTAGTGCAATTAGTGTATCTTCTCTCAATGGTGCAATATTGGCCATTAGGGTTTCCTTGGGGTTGAGCCATAATTGGATAGACATTAGTCATGTGGTCTCCTCCACTGTTGTAACATCGTTTCATTGGGATCATTCTAGGGGCATGTTTACTCGAGGATCCTAATTTTTGTGCTACTTTCTCTGCTAACTCCTCTATTGAAGTGGATTGTTTTGAAGTGAAGCTAGTAGCTCTTTCCCAATCTTTATAAATCTTAGAAAGCTCTAGCTCTTCCCCTAGATTGTCATCAATGTCAATACAAATATGAACACACTCTTCTATGGTTCTAGGCTCTTTTAAATACACATATGATCTCAATTTTGCGCTTAAAAAACCATCCAAGAACAATGCCACTTCTTTGGCTAGTGTGGGTAGTTCTTGAATAGGGAATCTCTCTAGGTATTATCTAAATCTTCTTCCTGCTAGTCTAACTATCTCTTGGGGTGCTTGTTTGAAGCTATGGATCGATGATGAGGTATTGTGTCTGATGCTACTCTTAGAGAACTCTATGATAAAGGATTCTTGCAACTGATCTATATTCGTAAATTTTCCTTCATCTAGTGGTTGAAACCACATCAAGGCCATGTTTTCAGAGTTAGACCAAAGGCATAATATTGAGCAAACAAGTCATCAACATGTTCCACTCTTAGCACTTGTCTAAACTCCACTACGTGATTATATGGGTCTCTAGTACCATTGAAGTAATTCTTCATGGATTTAACCAATTGAGCTGACCTCAAGATTCTAGGGTGTTATCTAGGCCTAGGCAAGGGGCCTAGGCAAGGGAAACTCATCCATGCCTCTTTGATGTTTTGGCTTTTTGTGTCTCTCCTTCTCTATTATTTTTGTCTCCAATCCTAATTATTCTCGACCTATTGGGTTTGCAAAGCTCACTTCAGGTTTTTCTCTAGTCCTTTCCTTATGGGTACCATGGATGTGAGATGATCGTGCTCCTTGTTGACCATAAGATACATTTGATCTCGGTGGGGGGGAATACTAATTCACCCTTCCATGTGTATGCATTTCTACCATGCTCCGTTACCAAGAACATCATTTCTCAAGTGTTATCTAGATAGAAAGTGTTGCCTGATATCTCAAGATCTTTGAACTCATATATGGTGACTCCACCTACTTTGCTAACTTGATCTAGTTTGAATCTCCAAAAGGATTCATCCATTTCTCTATTCAAAAATAACATGCTTTTGTTGTCCTAAGGAATCCACTTTGGGGTTATCCCTCTAGTCAAGATTGATTTGCCTCAATGAGTCCTAGGTTCTCGTCCTGGGTCTCCTTGCTCTAGTTCTCCTATCTCATTTTCTAGGGTAACATTTCCAAACTCATATGTCCTATTTGGTAAGCTAGTAACCACATACATGGTTCCCTGCTTATCAATGTATGAAACCTCTTCAAACTTGACCACAGGTTGTTCAAGTCTTAAGGGTTATCTGGGTTTCTAAGTTGGACAAATAATCACATTAGATCATTCTCATATATGTGAGCACCTAATACATTGGTCCTGATATATTCCAGTTGTGTTTTATATGGACCTTCTGGTATTTGTAAAAGGTAGTGCTTTAGCTACCTATGCCTCAATCCTTCCCTTACTTTGCTAATACCATGATGATAGGAACTCAGTGATGGTGACTCTCATACTCGTGGAGGGATCCTTGGAAGATCGTCTTGAATGTGTTTCTCCTCATGACTATAGTTGCTCATTAGCCACCTCAAGGTTGGGCTCGTGTCTCCACTACTATTGGATGTTTGCATGATCATCTAGTTCCTCCTTTAGCTGTGTTTTGGTGAGTCGCTCAAAGCTTCATAGTCAACCATACCATGGCAAGTGTTGTAGGTAGGGACATTGGATGCTACGCCACACTTCAATGAAGTTCTCTTTAGTCCACCCAAGCCTCCCTTCTTATCAAGGGGTGAACAAGCATTGCTCTTCTGTGACTTTCACGTTTGCCTATGGACTAACGGTGCTCCAATTCTAGAGACTATGGTGTTTTGAAGCCTAGCTCTCCGAGCTTGTTAGTGCTCCATGGTGGGGTTTGGGGGTCAAGCCTTGCTTCCTCTCATGTTCACATCTTGGGAATGACCTATATGGTTCTTTGTGAGTTCCTTGCATTTTGGAAAATGAAGCCTATGGTTAGGCATTGCTTCCATTTCTTGCCTTTTCCTGCTAAGCCTCTATGCTGATATGCATCTTCACTTCCCCCTCAGGTTGAGGATTGAAGTTTGAATCTCCTGTGCTACCCAAGCGGGGACTCAATTAACGTTGTGGCATGCTTACAAACATGGTGTATTCTCAGAACAATGTTTCATTGATACTGATTTGGAGCTTTTGCTCAATGTAGTTTTTTCTTCTGCTCTCGCATGTTCCCAAATGCTACCCACGGGGATGGATTCTCTACTAATGATTGATAATTTGGTGTCGATGCTCATGTAAATGCTACTTCTAAGCATGTTTTCTTGTTATCATTGTCTAAATGCTTCAATGTTCGATGCTTCCATCTTTGGAGATCAGGGTAAGTTGCAACAAGTGGCTCACACGCGTGTTGTATCTACATGAATCAAAGGCTTTTTGTGCACATAGAGTCTATGAGACCAGACTTACTATGTGCACATGTACATCTAGTTGTATTGAACTTCATCTCATGTGTTCGCACCTATTTGTGGTGGTGCAAGAATTTCTATGAAAACATGTGATGACTTGGGGATAACATAAATCCGTATGCATCCATCTATATATTCATTTTGGTCTATGACGTTCTATCACAGAATTCCATACCGCAAGTCTTTGTCTATCTCATTGGTTCCTCTTGGGTCGCCTGACAGCATAGAATGATTTGTGGTGTTTTGCAAGACATTGAGGATCAAGTGGCTGAAGTTTGGTGATGATCTATTTGGGGATTCTGCTTTGCCTCAGGCGCTCCACTTAGGAATGTCGACTGCTTGAGTCAAAAACATGCTTAAGGCTTTCCTCCACCTACGCAAGAGATGTGTAAACTTGGAAAAAATCAAGCCTAGGCGTGCAAGTTGAGGGTAAGATCCTTTTTGGCTCATTGGATATTACGGGTACATAGCTTGCGAGTCCTTGTTTCTTCATTTTTGTATTACTCGAAGTTCAGGGAATGAATGTCCCATGGTCCATTATTGCACGCTTCATGAGGGTAGCTCTCTATGTGTCTCATGACACAGGTAAATTGTCATATGCGAGTGAATGTTTTTTTTTCAGCAAAACTATGAGCCTTGTAGGTATACTAAATGCTTTGGATAGGGAGAATGCCAGAGGATAATGATTAGTCATGGTGACATGTGGTGATGGTTGAAGGAGGACCGATCTCTTGGGTACTCTGTCATGCCCATGTCAATACAATAATATATACCCTTAAGTTGTTGTGAGCAATTCAGTGGAAAATCTTGCTACACGACTAACTTGTCTTGGTCATGTTTCATGTTTTAGTCTTATGTAATGTGTTTTATGATCTTTCGACATATGATTGACAAGTACACTATGAAAGTTCTATACTTCTCAAAGTGAGTCCTCTACTCCGGTGCAACTGTGTCCACTCCTAGGGTAGGGTGCAATAAATAGTGAGGTTTCTCCATGGCCAACTTGATAAGTTACTGCCAATGTGGATGCATAAGGCTATCAGTGATGGGACAATCCTTATGCTGGTTGAGACTTGTGATTGTTCCATGGGGGGATAGTGTCCAAAACTCTACCTAGACTTTGGAAAGAACTCTATTTTGATGTTGAGTAATCATTTGTGCTTCTTGTATGCTTGAGGAATGATCAAGGTTGTATGTTTTCTTTGCACCATTTCTATGCATAGTCATTATGTTTGTGTACTTCACTTTCATAGGAGACAATGATATGTGGACATTGTGTTGGCTCACTTGGTCACTCACATCACTCCCACGCGTAAGTCACAAGTGTACACACCATGTATGCTCTCAATTAAAAGGTTCTAACTGTCTTTTTCTTCACAAGCATCTGCTCAAAAATGCAGGCAAAGGATCTACAAATTTTCATGAAGCTATCTTGTTCATCTTGCAAAGCTTTTGTTTGTGGGGAAATGTTGCTCACATGTAAGGTCTAAAAGTCATGAAGGTCACATGTAAGGTCTAAAAGTCATGAAGTTCAAAGTGCAGCTTGAGAGTGGCATTCTCTATTATTGCCCCATTTAGAGGGATTGTGTCCATAGCCCTTGCCATCTTTGGGAGACTATGGACTTCATTATATGTTGTTTCTTTGTTCTGTACAAGTAGAATCAAGTTGCATGGATATGTGTTATTGACAGGCTTGATGATGTTATAGTTTCTAAATGATAGCTAATGACTTGCCTACTCTTTTATGGTCCGAACTGCTATTGTGCACACCTTGGCTATATATGGCGCATGTGTACAAGAAAGTGATTTTTGGTTATTTTCATATCAGGATTGTATCTATTTGTTGTTCCAAGCTGGGCTAGAACTATTGATATTCTCATTGGTCGTAATGACTTTTCTTTCCTATCTATTGATGTGGAACCTAGTTGAATGGATATGAATTAATTGCAAGATTCAAGATGCTACAATCTCTTAGGATAGTCGTTGATTGTTGTGCTCCTTCATGTTCTCAATTGTTATATGGGGCCCTTGTATTGCAGGTTGTACTTTGGTAAGCTATGGAGATTCTTGTGACTGCCCTGCAAGGGGAATGTGTCCAAGACTCTCCACCTACCTAAATGAAAAGTTTTTTTGTATTTGGGATGCATATACTTGAAATTTATGATGAATCTTTTGTTGCTATATGTGAATGGCTTTTTTACTTTGTTTCACATCATATATCATTATTTTCGTTGACTCTGTCATGCTTATATCCACTAGTGCTCCTAGTTTGGGTGTGTAGAGGTCTAGAGCTATGCTCTACTTCTGTAAATATATTTGCAGATATCACATGTTCACATTCTAATTGATGCCCTAGAGCACCGAGTATTTGGTTTGGAGTTTGTGTGAGTGCCCCCTAGGGGGATGGTGTCCAAAATGCCACACCTCCACAGGGGAACCATCTGATGAGGTTTTTATAACCTGGAGGTGGTTGGAGTACCAGCTCTACACTTATATCTGATCATGCCTAGGAAGTACTACACATCCCTCTACATAAGACAACCACTTAAATAGAGGTACCAGTGGTGGAGAGTGATGCCAGAATGAATGTGTGGGAGCATGTATGTGTATGAGAGTGAGAGAGAGAGAAGGGGTTTAGGGGTGTTCTTGTGCAACAAACATAGAAATGAACCAATCTACTCAAAAAATTAAAAAATGAGTGATACCCTTGGCCAACCAAAGGCCACACATATTTATCCTCCTCCAAGTGTCAAGGTGCATCTCACAAAATATGGACACACAAAATTGTAAAAACCAATGGCTAAAGACCAACATCCCTGGCAATGGTGCCAAATTATTGAGAAATGGGGAGCAATAGACCCTAACCGTTTTGCATGGAAGCGAGATGCTTCTCCATGTGGAGTTGCAAGAAGTGCAAGCAATGCATACACACCCATTTCCATGAACAATGGCACCATGGACAACATCAAAAAGCACAAGGGAAGGCAATGCTATGTATGATCCTCTCATATTAGCTTTGTTGAGGATGACAAAGCCTAGGAAGTACTACCCATCCCTCTACACAAGGCAATCACTTAAATAGAGGTAGTAGTGGTGGAGAGTGATGCCTTGTTGCATGTGTGGGAGCATGTTTGTGTGTGAGAGTGAGAGAGAGAAATGGGTTAGGGGTGTTCTTGTGCAACAAACACAGAAATGAACCAATCTACTCAAAAAATTAGACAATGAGTGGTACTGTTGGCCAACCAAGGCCACACATATTTATCCTCCTCCAAGTGTCAAGGTGCATCTCAAAAAATATGGACACACAAACTTGGAAAAACCAATGGTTAAAGGTCGACATCCCTAGAAATGGTGCCAAATTGTTGAGAAAAGGGGAGCAACAGACCCTAACCATTTTGTATGGAAGCAAGAAGCTTCTCCAAGTGGAGTTGGAAGAAGTGAAAGCAGCACATACACACCCATGCCCATGAACAATGGCAACATGGCCAATGTCAAAAGAAGCAAGGGAAGGCAATGCTCACACACAAGCCAACTCCAATTGCCAATCCCACATACATAGATCATCGCCTTGCACACAAGGATGAAGGAGAATAACAAATGAAACCTTCTCAATTCTTCATAGGGCCAAAACCCATGGCCAAGGGACCTCCTTTTACAAATGAGACTCTTTCTTATATAGAGAAGAAGAGAGGGATACCTGAATAAAAAATGTGTTCAAAAGACCACATGGGCTAAATTAAAATTGTTGGTGCAATTAAACCCAAGCAAACATACTTGGTTAATTATTTTATGCTTGATTTATTGGCATAACCTATGCAAAGCTTCATATGATCAATCTCTAGTAAAACTCCTTCACATTTATCCTTGTAAAAGTGGACTGTATCCACATGGATTTAGGAAGCTCTAAAATCATGAATCATTTGGTTGTTGAGTGATGAGGGAATCTATTTTAGGTTTCACCTTTTAGGTAGAAGTTTGAATTTGAATTCAAGCTTTGGCTCCAAGCATAACTATAAGAAGAGGATCAAGAAGACCCGCATGTATCTCGAGCTAGGGAGAACATTTTGAAGAACATTCATTGTGAAGTGAGAGCTCATCTCATAGCTCATTCACCTCTCACATGTTGAGCAATGTATGATTGCCAATGACATTGTATTTGTACATGTTTTAACACATATATGATCATTTTATTCTCATTTCACTTCTTTGTTATAACTCCATCAAAAAGTGAACTTCTCAAAGCTTTTTCTTAGTGTGTAGTTGATCATTTTCCATGATTTAAAGCAGCTTAGATTCAACATATTGTCTATTATAGACCTACAAAGATTCATTAGCATTGCTTCTCGAGATCATGAGATATTAATGTATGTTTGCTCACTAGTCTGATGACTCTTGCAGCCCGTTAATGTGGGGATGGAGCTATGATTCGCTAAACATCTTTCTCTGCATGTAGTCCATTTTATATGAGATCACTCATGATTGATAGCTTACTAAGTTAATTAGAGTTTTCCAAAAGGAACTAAGCCAATTGTTGTTGTGCTCAGAGAATTGTTCAAAACACTAAACATCTGTAAGAACAAATATAGCAAGTTTTTTGTTCTTGGATGATTAATGAAGGACTTTTTTTTTTTAATAAAGGAAGTTCGGCCTTAGCCTACTCTCTCAAACTTGAATTAATTAGAAGAAAAGTACAAGAGAAGCGGACTAGTGCCCACGGGATCCCCCGAATCCCATAGAGCGGGGGTAGCTTTTACAGAGTTTAGATGGCATTACAAAGAAGATTAATCACCCTCTCTTCACCATCATGCAGGGCCCACATGGGTTTAAGCTTTTTGTCGATCAAAAAGAGCACTTGATGATGCCTAAAGGGATGGAATTCTTACAATTAGCGATCTTTTGCCAAGGAGGAACAGTGAATTCTCAATGGACCTCTCTATGGGGGAGTCATCAAAGTTACAAGCACATCTGTAGCTCAGTGATGAGTAGCACCTCCTTTAATGTCAATCGGGGAAGACGTGAGGATGGTATGAAGACCATGAGCAAGTGGAAGCACAAGTGCGTGAGTGAGAAGCACACAAGCATGCACACACATACACGCACACGCGCACACACGGCAAGAACAAAGAGAGTAAGACAATGGAATCACTTCTATTGCAACCAAGTTCTCATACAAGCTCAAACTACAAGAAGCTCCCCCCAAAAATGAGCTCTCTAGCTCTATTTATAGTTTTTGACTAGCTTTGGCCCTGTCCAAACCTAGTGTCCGGCCTAGTTAAAAATTAGGTTCCAGGGCTTATTTGAGGGCTCAAACGAGATCTAAAAATTATGAAAATTGGCAGGCAACTACTTCTAAGGCTCCTCAAGCTCGAGGACTCCTCGGCTTGTACAAAATGGAGCTACAAAAAGGTGAAAATGGTATTTACAGGGGTTTTTAGTGATGAGAATCACTTTTAAATGGTGTAATGGTTTTGAAAAAAATAAAGGGTTGCCTTAGTGCTAGATCTACTTGTATGCTCGTACTTGCTTCTTCTCGTATACGGCCAACACTCTCCCCCCCCTAGCGTCTGTCACCTCTGACAGACCTCTGCTCCACTGTTTGATCAATGTACTCTTGCAGGAGGTCGGTTGCCACTTCTTGTTCCTTGATGCGTAGTCCCCGAACCAAGTCTCTCTGGAGGGTCTCCCAATTGACTGCACCCGGTATGTCCGGTTGTGGCGTTGTGTAGAGTTCTGAGTGCATCATTTGTTCGCATGCAAAGAGGTGTAACAAATGGGTGGGCCTTGGCGCGAACACCTCTGAGTGTGCTTCCCAGAACCCTGTGGTGAACATATCATCGAAAGTTTGCTTATAGCAGGTAGGGAGATATCTGATGCGTGTGTGCCATGCATAAGCAACGCGTAT
The DNA here is from genome assembly GCA_020310875.1 of Ceratopteris richardii. Classification (NCBI taxonomy): domain Eukaryota; kingdom Viridiplantae; phylum Streptophyta; class Polypodiopsida; order Polypodiales; family Pteridaceae; genus Ceratopteris; species Ceratopteris richardii. The sequence goes on from CM035420.1 coordinate 186,400,182, forward strand.
GCTCGAGGTGGTGCTCATATCATATAGCAGGTCATAATTTCCATTGACAAACCCGGGAATCGGAGGCTGAATATGGCATACATTGCGGAAAGTTTTGAGCACCACCTGCATCATATCGAATATCTTGAGCATCATCTGGGCAGCAACATCTTGCATGGGGTGGAGGCGTGGCATCCAATGTCTGATGGTCGCAATCATGTAAGATACTGTGGGGGTGCCGGTTGGGGGTGCAATGGCGGGGTAATTAAGCCATTCTCTACAGTTTACATTGTTCTGAACCTTGATGGCAAAGGCTTTCCATGATCTTCTTCTTTGTACTGGCCCATAACAAGGGTTATACTTCAAATGCATGGGAGCGTGATCCCATGTTCTCAGCATTTCCGGGTATGTTTCCAGTAATCTTTGCCTCCAAGTAGGTTGGAAAATCGCCCCTTTTCTGGCTGCCTCTGGTATATCTTCTGGTTCGAGCTGGGTGGCGAAAGTAGGGCACTTGTTGGTGACTCTTTTGATCTCTGCGTTGTAGTCAGCCAACAATACAAAATATGGCTTATATTGTAATTCTGAGCTCGTGATGAGTCGTCTAGGAGCAAGGTGCCTGAAATAATCAGATTGAAGTATGGTTTCTTCAATGGCCTTCATTGCTAGCATCTGAGTTGCTACGCGCTCTTCGTGAGTGTGGCCCATCTCCTCTACCTGCTTCATCCATGCTGACGGGGGTTCCTCATATGTATCCTGGCCTTCCTCCGTAATTCTGCCTCTTGGAAGGGGTTGAGGCTCATAATTGTCTTCAAATGTCTCCTCCACTGGAATGACTACTGTTTCTTCTTCTATGGTTTGATCAGGTGGAGAGGGAGTTCGTTCATACTGTAACAAATTAATTGTTAGTTCTGCAACCTGTTGCCGTAGCTCAAGTACCTCATTGGTTACTGATAATTCTGGCTCTGGTGAGGTTGCAGCATTGGCCATCTCTTTAGGTTCTTGTTGGTGTGGTGTAGGCACTTGGGCTTTTTGTAGGTCTTTGACTTGGTCAGCAAGCTGATCATGTGCTTCTAAGAGATTGGCATAGGTTTCTAATATTTGTTGTATGTTTTCTGAGGGGATGGCTTGGAATTTAGCAGGGTCGATGGGTGCCCCTGGAGTATTTTCCATGGCTGCTTCGAGGTTGTCTTGATTTTGTTGCTGTAGTCTTTTGTTTTCTTCTTGAGCAGCCGCTAAATGGCGTCGGAGTAGAGCCATGTTTCGTTGTAGTCTAGCGTTACGGGCTAGCTGATCTCTAAGTTGTTCTTCCGTTGCCCTACTCTTCTCTGTATGTGTGGACTCAAGCTCCACCTGATATTGTTGGAGGGTGGTCACCTCCTGCTGTAATTCCGTATTAGACAACTCCAAGGCAGTGACATGTGCCTGGAGGTGGGATGACAAGGTACAGAGCTCTTTATTGTTTTCTTCTAGTAACCTGTATTCCTGTTTAAGTTGGGCAGCAGCTTCGAGCATGGTGTTGAGTGCATGACTAAATGAGGTGGGTGCAGGGGTAATGGTGGAAGATGCAAGGGGTCGGGAGATGGGAAAGGGAAAAGTGGATGGTGTGCCTACAGTGTTTGGAAGTGGTGACGTGAGTGAAATGACACGTGGTGATGTTGGAATAACAGTGGTGGTGGGTGATCCTGTGGATGGTGAGATGTCCATGGGATCGGACGTGAGAGTGTGTGATTCGTGAACTGTGAATACAGGAATGGTGGGTGGTGTGATAGTGGTGGCAGTGAATGTGGGGGAGTGGGGTTGGGAAAGGGACTTTTTATTATAATTATCCACCTGTTGGAGTATATTTACAAGGTTTGTCCAGAATGACGGTTGGGTGACTTGGGTTGAGCATGAGGCGGTTACTAGGGAAGTGGTGGATAAGGTTTGGGTGTGGGTGAATGGAAAAGGATGGGATGAGGTCTGGCTAGTGGCAAGTGGTTGTCCAAGGGCGGGGAGATAGGAAGGGTGACCTATTATGGTTTGATCGGTGGCAGGATGACCGGTGCGAGGTTCAAAAATTTGGGTGGAAGTGATGGATGTGGGTAAGGGGAAGGATGTAAAAACAGAGGTGTATACAATGGTTTCATGATGGGTGGATATCGGTTGTTCAGAAAAGCTAGTGGAGAAGGGTTCTGAGGGTTGAATGGAAGGTGAAGGTGGAGATGGTACCTGAGTAATTACATCTTGTTCGTCAGTGGGACTTGGGCTCGTCATGTGAACATCCTCTGAAATTATGGTAGGCAAGGCAGTAGAGACTTCCATTTGAATCATTTTCCCTCGTCGTGGCCGTGTATCAATGCTTCGTTGATCATAGGTAGGGTTTTCCTGATAGACCATTGTCCTCAATGCTTCCCCGATCCCACATGTCTCTGCCAATAGATTCAATGATTCCACAAAATGTGAGTCGACATTCTCGGTTTGAAGCATTTGGTTCACTAGAGCTCTATTCGCCTCTTCTGTCATCTTATATCTTCTCTGTACCTGCTTGATTGTCTTGTACAGCCGTCTGAGTTGTGCCGTGTAGGCAGGGGCCTCCTCTTCACTGTCTTCTGGTTCATTTCTTTGTGCACCTTCCTGAACTTGTGTATTTTGTTCATGAGGATATTGTGCCACTTCTTCCCCATGTACTCTGCTGGTCTCGCCCCGTGGCTGTTCTCTTTGGACTGATGCTCCCGGATCAACATTGTCAGGGGAATCTTCACTATCTGATAGGGGGACTGTCTGCAGGAATCTTTCAAAATCAAAATTTGGATCCTCTGTGAAGGTGGCCATAGATGCAAACTCTACATCGGTAGGTAGTGGAGGAGCGGATGGAGCGGGTTGTACCACCTCCCCAGCTTGAACTCCTTGAAGATGGATCGTGAAAGGTGCGACCTGAGCTTCTGGTCGGGGAGAAGCTTCGGTCGTGGCTTCTTGAGGGATCATTACCTGGGAGAGCGATCCACGCATTCGTTTTGCAGGCTGGCTCCCTGACTTCCGCCCTTTGAACAACTCCAGTTGTGCATACTTGAGGGCTCTGGCAACTGGCACATCATAGGCAAGACATCTATAGATAATTCTTGTAAGCGCACAACAGCCATGTAGAGTAGGCTTTCTCACTCCCCACTTGCCTGCCTCATACACTTGGTCCAAGATCCATACAGGCATCTTAATGGGCAAGCTTCCAGTCTCTGCTAGATATAGCCCATACCATATTTTCTTGTGGGGTTGGGTGAAACGGTCCTGAGCTGGGAATGCGAAGTGTTGTAGGCACATCCGCAAAGGTATGGCGATGTTGGGGGTGAGGGCGCACATTTCTTTTAGCTTCTTGATTCTATTGCTTTTCATCGACTAAGGTATCAAGGGGTCGCGGTCAGAAGGTACATGCGTGCCATACATCTGAAGTGCTTCCCTGATTAAAGTAACATTCAATTCAAACTTCCTCATTTCCTCCAGATTTGACAAGGAGGGCACCCAGAATGTGCCTGAATGATCTTTATCCCCTGTCGGCTTTAGCGTGGCAATTAGGTAGTAGCACCTGAGGAAATTGGGTTTAGGCAGAGCTGCACTGAAATAAGTTTGTAATCCTGCTTTTTGCCAGATATCTTGAAGTGGAGCTGCATTTTGCAATGCTTCGAATTCTCGTGAGAAGAGCTGGAAGGTCCACCACACTCCTCCACATTCCATCTTGGATTCCCAGATATGATCCGCGTCTCCCAAATCTCCTGGCATCTCATTGAACCAGTGAGAATGCCCCTTTACTCTTTCGGTTAGGCCATTTGGTGGATCTGGAATAGGAATTCTCCGCACATTCACGAACTCTTCAGGCCGAGCTGTTGGTGGGGCCTCCACCGGCATGGCATCCCAATTGATTTGAGCACCAGAGCCTGCCTGAGAGCTTGTGCCTGCCGCTGTTGCCATGAGAGTAGGTTGCTTATCTGCTGGAAGAAGAAAGGCACATTAGTGTTACATAGGAAACAAGATGTAATGGTGTTCCCTTCACAATACTAACATGACAATTCCGGAGGTCAGTGGTTAGTGGTGAAGTGTTTGTGATAGGTGTGAGTGGTGATTAGAGGTCAGTGTCATCCTAGATGCATACTTTGGTTATGCAATGGGCTCAGAATGCTCCTGTGTTAGAGTGGACGGATTTACAGAATGGGGTCAAGGGGTTTAATACACAGTTTAATTCTCCAAACTTTGATAGAGGATTCGTAGCTCTTAGAACTAAGGACAGGTGAAGATTTCTGGATGAGAGTGTGGTGTATTTGGGACCTTTTGGGTACCCATTTCCATACATTCCTAGGGTTGATGGGAGTGGAGACAGTGAGAGGTGTAGGTATCTTTTCATTTTCTGAGTTATTGGCCACGAGTGTTTGTGAAAGTTGCTTCATTCTAGTGTCTGAAGGTGAAGTAATTTGGGCTTGTAAGCAAGCCTTGGGCACCCATATCTGTCTAGCATTAGGGGTGGCCTTCATTGACCGCTTAGGAACCCAAATAGAAATGGTATGCCTAGGGGTTATCCTAGGGGGCTTCTTCACTTCGTTCCTTGACGGTGAGGCTCGTTTCTTGTCTTCTTGAGAGTCTGCTATTAGAGTTATGGGTTTCCCATCCTTGCGTATCCAGATCTGCTTTGCGCCACGAGATGCTCCGTGTTGCACAGGCTGGTGCTCCTGCCTCTTGATCAGTAGCCTCCTTCGTGTCAAGTGATGTTTGGTCTGCTCGTCTAGAATCTTCTTTGGATCAGTTAGGAACTCCTTATTGGCTACTGTACCTTCAGTAAGATTGACAATCCTCTGCACCATAGAAGTTTGTACAAGAACAACATTGTTATCTTCATGTGGATTCCTGGAGGGACCAGGAGTTGGTGCCTGTTCTATTGGTTTGAGTGCTTGATTTTCTAATTCAATCGTGAGACGGCTTTGGCCTACCCAAGCCTGAAGAAGTCCACTTCTTAGGTTGAGGTTGACTGCGTGATCATAGATCCAGTCTTGGCCTAAGACAAGAGGTTCAGTCAGATCCTCGTCTTCACACACTAGCACTTTTGTTGGCATGAGGACCTCTTGTATGTAGAGGGGAAGATCCACCTCTCCCATGCAAGGGGTTTCAACACCTCCTAATCCTATCAGGTATGCTTCTAGGGGTTTTACCTCCAATTGCAGCTGCTGGCAGTAAGAAAGCCGAAATGCACTTGTGGCTGCTCCTGAATCAATTAATGCTCTCACGCTTGTTGTGTTGTCTCTTTGTCCTATTTCTAGGGTCACAAAAGGTCGTCGGTCCACTATCTTATGGGTACGTTCACCTGAAGCCTCACACATGGCCATGTGGTAGCCTGGAGACTCTTGAGTGTCAATCATAGGCTGATCCCTCCCTTGTCTCCTCAACTTCATTCGTCTGATACGCTCTAAGGCCTCTGCCTGTGCTTCTTCTCGAATTCGTTTTTCCTCCTCTTTGCGTTGCTTAGCAGTATTGAGTCGACTTAGCATTTCCTCCGTGAGGGGTTCCTGATACAGCTTGACTCTGCATCCGCTAATATAGTTTGGGAGAACATCCCCCTCTAAGGTGGCTAGTTGTACTGCTCCACTCGTGGAGATCCTATTGATGATCATAGGTCCGTAGCCTCTCTTTTCTAGCTTTCTTGCGTGTTGTTTCAATGTGTAGACTAAAACTAGATCTCCTGCTTTCAAGCCCTTATCCTTTACATGGGCATCAAAGTATGCCTTTTGCCGTTTCTTTGCAGCATAGATGCTTGCTGCTGCTCGTAGCCTAGTCTCACCTAAACATTCTAGATCAAAGATCCTAGAGGACAACTCATGTCCATTCCACTCATGCTCTTGTGCTACTCTTAAAGCTGGAATTAGGAAATCTAATGGTAGCACCACATTCTGTCCGAAGACCATCTGAAATGGGGTGGCATTGAGTACCGTTTTGTAGGCAACTCGGTATGCCCAAATAGCATGATGAAGTTGTTTGTCCCAATCAAAGCATTTATTATTTACAATTTTCGTCAATACGTTACATAGGATCTTATTCGTGCTCTCGGCTTGTCCGTTAGCTTGTGGGTGATAGGGGGCAGACTTCTTATGTATCACCATGAATTCCTGAAGGAGATTTTCAATGACCTCATTCAAGAAGTGCGTACCTCTATCACTAACCAACTCTATTGGTAACCCATATCTAGTGAACACATTTTCGAATAAGAACTTAGCCGTCGTTTGAGCATCATTCTTTGTCGTGGCTTTTACTTCCACCCACTTTGTAAGGTAATCTGTGGCTACAATAATACATTCTGCATGGGAGTTTCTAGCTAGGGGGTTGATGGGACGTACAAAGTCTATACCCCACTTTGAAAATGCACGTCCTCCCATCATTGGCCTTAAAGGCATTTCATCTTTTCTTATCGGATATTGGGCACGTTGGCATGTGTCACATTTCTTCACATAAGTATGTGCATCCATATGAAGAGTGGGCCACCAAAGTCCTGAGAATAAAATGGTCTTAATTACTCTGTCAGGCCCAAAGTGTCCACTTGCAGCACCGTTGTGTGCAGTTTCTAAGACTTTCAAATAGTCTGATTCATGAATGCACAGTCTTAGGTAACCATCCTTGCCTCTTCGATATAGGTTGTCTCCTACTAAGGCGTAGTCTTGAGCCTCTTGCTCCATGCTCCGTTTTCTTGCAAGGCTAGCCTGATTGGGTAATGTTCCCGATCTCATGAACTCGACCAACGGAGCACTCCAATCTGGGATTAATGACACATGATAAAGAGTGGCATGCTCCACTGGGGGTCTCTTCTGGCACACTGGACAATTGTGGATCCACTCTTGTATTTCTTTGTCCATGCTAGGCCAATACACTCCTAAGCGTCTTAGATTCTGCAATGTTCGTTGTTTAGAGTAGTGATTTCCTAGCAATCCCTCATGGGCTTGTTGCAACCAACTAGTATGTTCATTGTCCTCGACACAACAAGCTAATACGCCCTCGGTATCTTGCTTGTACATACTTCCGGCCAATATTTGATACCTTAGTGATTTTACAATTTCCTCTTTGCTTGTTTTCACATTCTTATTTGTAGGCCCGAAGGTTAGGACTGGTACCAACTTATTTGCCCATTTAGGAACAACTTCTAAATTGAACAAATAAGCATCGGGCAATTCATCAGACACTCCTTGCGGTGGCTCTCCTGAAGTGATGCGAGAAAGATGGTCTGCCCTAAGATGGGTTCTACCTTTCCTGACAACAACTTCAAAGTCGTATTCCATTAGTAAGAGGAACCATCTTACTAAGCGGCCTGTATTGCAAGGTTTATTGACCAAATATAGTAAAGCTTGATGATCAGTGAAAAACTTGAACTTATTGGCCAATAGATAGTGTCTAAACTTCTTCACAGCATATACCATACCTAAGCCTTCCCTCTCCGTTGTGGTATAATTTCGCTCAGCTGCATTTAATTGCCTACTAGCATATGCTATCGGCAAATCTAGGTTTCCTTCACCTGTGGGTTGTGCTAGCACACATCCTATTGCATGATTGGAGGCATCTACATGGACATGGAAGGGCTTGCTCCAATCCGGAGTAGTCAATATTGGTGCTGTGCACAAACGTCTTTTCAGCTCATTGAAGGAATTCTCGCATTCCTCGTTCCACTCAAAATTTGTTAACAATCCATAAAGAGGTTTAGCTATGATGGCATACATGTGGATAAACCTACGGGAATATCCACAATGGCCCATAAAGGCTTGTACCTCTTTAACATTCCTTGGTATTGGCAACTCCGCTATTGCTCTTACTTTGTCTTCATCTGTTGAAATTCCATTCTTAGAAACAATGTGACCTAGGATCTTACCTTGTCGTACCATGAACACACACTTCTCTGGGTTCAGACACACTCGATAATCTCTACACTTGTTGAAGATTTGTCTGAGCTCAGGGATGTGGTAACTTCTTTCTTGGGAATGAGCGCATAAATCATCCACATATACTTCTAAGCTCTTTCTGAAGAACTCTTTGAAGACATGACACATGAGCCTTTGGAATGTTGCAGGTGCATTGGTGAGCCCAAATGGCATCAGACGAAATGCAAAGATTCCCCATTCTGTGGCAAAGGCCGTTTTGTGTTGATCTTCGGGGGCAATGGCTACTTGGTTGTAACCTGAAAATCCATCAAGGAAGCTATAAACTTCCTTGCCTGCAACACGCTCCAATAGATGTTCGATGATTGGAAGTGGATAACTATCTCTAATCGTAGCGGCATTAACTTTTTTAAGGTTAATGCACACTCGCAATTTCCCATTCTTCTTGGGCACCACTACAATGGGGGACACCCATTCAGTGTGCTCGATCTCATAGATGAATCCAGCTTCAATCAGCCTGTCAATTTCCTCCTTTACTTTGGCTGCATAAGTGTCATTATATGTGTAGGGCTTTTGTTTGGTGGGCTTGGCATCAGCGGTCATCGGAATCGTATGAGAGCAAATCTCTGGATCTACTCCTTTCAAGTCTCTATAGTGCCATGCGAACACATCCCTATATTCCCTTAATAGAGCTACAAGCTCTGCTTCTTCTTTTGCACTTAGGTCATCTCCTATGTACGTACATCGTTCTTCGTCCCCTTCAATGGTCACTACAATTTTTTTGGTCTTTTCTTTATTGTCATATGCTTCTCCTACAATGGCCTCTCTCTTAGGCATCCGTACCAAAATTTTTCGGTCTTCCACTTCATATTTCTTGAAATTTTCTGGTACTTCAAACAATGATTCTTCCTCCTCTTGTTTTACTACTTTTCTTTTCTTTTTCTTTTGACCTCCTTCACTTCCTTTCTTTGAATTTATCGTTTTAATACTCGCGAGGGGTTCTTCTTCTTTTTGGGTTAACACTCCTATGTCTTCTAAGTAGTGTTCCTCTGAGTCAAAGTAAGTATCCATCACAATGGATTCGAGATCATCGTCTTCTCTTCTTCTTCTATGAACTCACTAGGATCACACTCTTCCAACAGGGGCTGACACATGAACACTGAAATATCATAACCCTCCTCATCACAATGAGGTGTCCATTGTTCTTCATTGACTGCAATGTCCATGGTAGCTAAGATTTCTACCCAACCATGAGGCTCAAATTCCTCATCTGGAAATATCATCGGTGTATAGGCTGGGTCTTTTATTGGTCTATCTCCTGGGGGAGTTCCTTCTTCTCTCGCTTTTAGGCGCTTTTCCTCTTCCTCCGCGACCTTGCACATCCACAAGTGAGTATCTTCATGCAGCCAGGATGGTTCCGGTGAACTTCCAGAATGCACGGAGATAGAATCTTCTTTTGCTTTGTGGATAGGATTCCACTGTAGGGGTGGTACATCTCTGAAGGTGTAATCCTTCAAATTGACCTTGGTGGTGACCCCTAAGTGCTGTAAGTACAAGGAGTTGGTTCCCCAATCCTGTACTATTTGCAATTGTCGTAGGAAGGGTCTTCCTAGGATCATCTCGTAGACATTATTTTTCTCAAAGTCACATATAGCAAATGTATGTTCAAACTCTACACCACAAGTGGTTAGAGGTATCCCTTCAAGCAATCCGAGAGGTCTTTCAAAATGACCATCTGCCATTTGAAGTTTCATTCTCGTTGGTCTTAAGGTGGGTTTGCCCCATCGCTTCCACAAGGAGGTGGTCGCAATAGCAACACCAGCACCCGAATCCACAATTGCTTTGGTTGTGTAACCTTGATAGGTGATCGGAAGATAAGTGTTACCTTCTTCACCTTCACTCATGTCTCCTATCTTGTCGAGAGGTATCTATGGAACTTTTTGCTTAGAGCCTACTTTTGGTGTATCGGATTCAAGTTCTGGAACCTGATCCTTCACATGATTCCAGAGCTCCGGTTTTGCCTTGAGGAGCTCCTCTAGAGTGAGATGACATTGAACCTTAGTGTTCTTCACAACATCAGTGTTTCTTGGAATCACTGAGTCTTCATTTCTCACCAATATTGTGGGAGCTCTGATCTGGAGAGATTCAGACTCCCATGTGCCTGTGAAATGAGGCAACTCTTGTAAAGAATTAGATTCAAAATCTAATCTCTCATCCTCTTGTTGCTCTGTTTGGTCTCCATAGATAGACGGAATGTCTTGGGGAAATTGATCATGAAGATCATCAATCTCAGGAATAGGAGGGGAATTACCCTTCTCCTTGGCCCATTTCTCTTCTTGTATTTCCTGCAAGAACTCTTGAGAGTACTGTTGAATTGAAGGAGGTATTCCAGCATCCGTGGAATTAGGAACATAAGCTCCCATTGGTGGTGAGCTTCCTCTTTCAATAACTGGTTGAGCCTGTGGAGGTAAAGGAACTTGTAGTTTGTTTACCAACTGCTCTAATTTTTCTAGTAAGCCTTGGAAGTGCAAATCTGATTTGACAGAGTTTGTCTGATTGAACTTTTGACTAGTTTCAAGTATAGCTTGAGCTTGTTCTACTATTTTCATGCACATTTTCATCCGTTCAATCTCTAAATCTGCTCTAGGGTAACTCTTGTCTAGGTTTGCAGCGGTTGGCCCTTCTTGAAGTCGAGCCTGGTAGGCCTTGAACATCATGTCCAAGCCTTCAGGAGTGGGATCAGCTAATACTAATCCTACTCGGGGTGGTGGGTGGGTTACGTGGGGTGTATTAGAGGGTGGAGGAATGGAGGGTGATGGGGATGGTAGCGGTGGGAATGTGTGGGAGTGCGGTTGAGATGTGATCTCTATGATTTTTGCCTTGGTTTCTCTCAAAATTTCTTCAAGTTCGTTTATCTTTTTTGCCCATTGCCTTTTCATTCTTTCACGACTATCCTTCCAGGCTCTAGTCCTCTTTTTGGTTATGCTCTCTGTTTCACTCACCTCGGGGCTCTTTTCTTGACCAACACCTTGGTTTTGTTGTAGTGCCTGGGCTCTTGTGATCACCTGCACAGGTGCAGTGGAAGTCACACTCCCTGTGGAGTCTACAACTAACCCAACAACATTGATAGGAGTGATTTTAGGTATGTTATTAGGGTTCTTTGGGCAATCTCGTAGGAGATGTTCTTTCCCGCAGTCTTGACAGAAACCCTGAATGGTTACTGGTTGAGGTTGTGTAGGGACAGCCAGTGGACAATCACGTATAAGGTGATCTCCCTGACATCTGAAGCATGGTCCTCTAGGAAATGGGGGTCGTACCTGCCTAGGTTGAGGTCTAGAGTTGGGGTTTGTGTACATGACATTAGCATACTCAGGTTCCCCACTATTTTCACTTGGGTCCTCATAATAGTATGACTCGTTATGCTCGGGTGACTGCATGTAGTAAGCCTGTGGGCTATCAATATGTGTGGAGTCAAAACTATGGTCACTTGGATCACTGTCTGACAGCAATGGGGTGACTGGAACTATGGCTCTATTCGGATTTTCTTCAGCAGATGCATATTTCACTGGGATCGCATTGGTTGGAGCAGGGGGTTGCTGTACTAGGACTGGTTGAGGTCTCTGCTGCCCTTGATACGGTGGCTGATAAGTTTGCTGTGGTTTGTTGTATTGTTGTGGTGGGTACTGATTCTGGTATCTACCCTGTTGTGGATATGGCTGAGGGTAATTTTGCCTAATAGTTTGTTTGTTATATGGGCAGTCTTGTGCAGTGTGGTTGGTGTACCTGCGCTCTATGGTGCAGTACTGGCTACTAGGATTCGCCTGGGGTTGGGCCATAATGGGACATACACTTGCCATATGGTCACCGCCACAATTGTAACACCGCTTAACTGGGGCAAATCTCAGAATTTGTTTGCTAGAGACACCTAGTTTTTGAGCTACCTTCTCTGCAAGTTCCTCAATGGATGTGGATTGACCAGATTTCAGGCTACTAGAGCTATCAGAATCCTTATAGATTTTTGATAGTTCTAATTCCTCACCTAGATTGTCCTCAATGTCTATGCACATGCGCACGCACTCTTCTATCGTTTTGGGGTCCTTCAGATACACATATGACCTGAGCTTGGTGCTCAACAATCCATCTAAGAACAAGGCCACTTGTTTGGCTGGTGTGGGTAACTCCGGCATCGGGCATCTCTCCAGGTACTGCCTAAATCTTCTTCCAGCTAGTCTGACTGTCTCTTGAGGTGTTTGTTTGAAGCTATGAATTAGTGAGGAGGTGTTATGCCTGATTCCACTCTTAGAAAACTCAACGATAAATGCCTCTAAGAGCTGGTCTATGTTTCTGAAATGCCTCTCGTTTAGTGGTTGAAACCATGTAAGGGCAGTGTTCCTAAGAGTTAGACCGAAAGCATTATATTGTGTGAATAGGTCCTCTACCTCTTCAGCTTTCAATGCTTGCCGAAATTCTGCCACATGGTCATAAGGGTCTCCCGTGCCATCGAAATAATTCTTCATGGACTTCACGAGTTGAGTTGGTCGCAGGGTCCTAGTGTGTTCTCTCGGCCTTGGCAAAGGAAAATCATCAGTATTCCTTTGATTCCATGGGGTTCTCTGTCTCTTAGGCTCCACTCTATTCCTTTCTGTTCCCGTTCTTTCCCTTCCCAGGGAGTTGGCAAAACTTACCTCAGGTTTGTCTCTACTTCTATCTCTTTGCGCTCCATGAGCTTGGGAGGTCCCAGCTCCTTGGTGACCAAAGAACGCATTAGACCTTGGTTGGGGAAAAACAAATTCACCCTTCCATGTGTAGGCATGCCTGCCATGTTCAGTGACCATGAAGATTCTCTCTGATGCATTGTCTAGGTAGGTTACTTGGCCTGGGCTATCAGGGTCTTTAAACTCATAGATTGTGAGGGCACTCACTTCCTGAGGTTGAGCAGATTTATATCTCCAAAAAGCCTCATCGGTTTCTCGATTTAAAAGCAGATCTATGCTTTTATTGTCCTGTGGAATCCACTCTGGAGTCATGATTCTGGTCAAGACAGATTTACGACGGGGAGTTCTTGGCTCTCTCTCTAAGTTCCCTTGCTCTATATCACCCGTGTCGGTCTCCGCAATCACATTTCCAAACTCATCAGTTCTATCAGGAAGAGTGGTGACTACATATATAGTCCCCTCTTTATCTAGGTATGCTCCATTCTCAAACTTGACTACTGGGTGGTCTAATCCATGGGGTTGATCGGGGTTCTTAATCTGGACCACCGATCTTCTCAGGCCATCTTCATAGATGCGAGCACCTAGACGATTAGTCCTGATGTATTCCAGTTGAGTCTTGTAAGGTCCTTCTGGCTTTTCTAGATAAGCCAACCCTGAACTACCTACTGGTCTCTCCATGTGATAGGACATCTCAGAATCACTTGTTTCTGATCTGGGAGTGTATGGGTAATCACTCAACTGTTGGGCCCAAGACCTGGCAGTGTGATTGACACTAGCTTCAGAAGATCTGAGGCTTTGTCTATCTCGGCCTAAGTGTCTGCCTGATCTAAGGTTCATATGCCTGATTTATCTACCCCCTTGGACCTAAGCACACTCTCGTTGCAGGTTAATTTGCACCAATCACTTTGTTCTTTTGAGTTGAATATTATGTTTATGGTCTTGTTTGAAATCGCGTCGTCAGGAGTACTTAAGTGAATTTCCGCACTTGATAAGTGATCGATTCCAGTTTACCTTTTATCCCTTAGGGTTTTCGTACTTAAGTCCTATTTACTTCTTGCACTTGGTTGATTAATACTCTTGGACTTGATTCGTGCCTAACGTTGCCCTAATTAATTACCACACCTAAGTCGTACTTAGCCTAGGCTAGGAATTGACAAAGGAGGGTTGAGAGATCTTCCAACCTCAATTAGCTGGTTGACCAGACTGCTACACAAGCCCAGGAAGCCTTCTCCCAAGCTTGGTACTCACCCTTGCTAGCTTGCTTTGGATTGCCTTGAGTGCACACAATGTTCCTGCAAAAGCTCACCCGTTAGTATAGCTCTATTACCACAAGTAATTGAAAGACACACATCAATAATTTTAGTCCCCCTGGAGTAACTCACTGTACCCCCTGAATCTGAGGACCACTTAGTTCCACCTAAAGGTCAACTTAAAAATGCATGTTCTAAAACTCCGCATATGATTCTTAGAAAAACCAGTCGAGGTCCACGTAGGATTCTCAACGAGCTTTCCAACGAGACCAAAATCTCATCAATCGGAGTTCGTATGGTCAAGTTATGACCATTCAGGCACTAAAGGGTCAAAACAGGCTCTCAGGGTTCAGGAGATCCCTCTCTGGTTTCTAGGCCTTTTGCCCACTTCCAAGGTTCTAAAGTTATACCAAGGTGTCTAAAATTAAGCTCAACTACCCTTCCAATCACTCAAAAATAACCCTAAATTTTCATGTGTTAAAGGCCGTGTATCGCGATAGGTCGGGTCGAGGTGTCGCGATAGGTCGGGTCGAGGTGTCGCGATAGGTCGAAGTGTCGCGATAGCTCGTGAGGTGTCGCGATAGCTCGTGAGGTGTCGCGATAGGTCGAAGTGTCGCGATAGGTGGGAAGTGTTGCGATAGCTCGTGAGGTGTCGCGATAGGTCGAGGTGTCGCGATAGCTCGTGAAGTGTCGCGATAGGTCGAGGTGTCGCGATAGCTCGTGAAGTGTCGCGATAGGTGGGAAGTGTCGCGATAGCTCATGAGGTGTCGCGATAGGTCGAGGTGTCGTGATAGCTCGTGAGGTGTCGTGATAGGTCGAAGTGTCGCGATAGCTCGTGAGGTGTCGCGATGGGTCGTGAGGTGTCGCGATAGGTCGTGAGGTGTCACGATAGCTCGTGAGTGTCGCGATACCTCGAGGTGTCGCGATAGCTCGGGATATGGTGAATTTTTCTGTTCTTTCTAGTGATCCTGGGAGCTCTAGGCCTGCGTAGTGTCGTGGTGCACTCAGAATCGTGATTGGGTGAAATTTTTGGAGTGTCACGATAGCTCGAGCTCAACGCCTTGGGGACTGTGCAGACAGATTTTGTACCTGCTGAGCTTGCTGGAGATGATGATGGAACTGCCACCTGCAAGAAACATGCAAAAAACACACAAAACAAGAACACACACGCTCGCTCTCTCTCAAACTCGCACACAACAAATGAGGGGAATGACAAGGAAGAGGGAATATGTAGTGGAGAAGGAGGTGGAGGTGGAGATGGAGAAGAAGGTGAAGATGGAGATGGAGATGGGGAAAAATCAGAAATCTACCTATGTAACATAATCCTGGTAGGAGATGGTTGAACCACACCCTAAGAGAGAGGATTAGGAAGTAATCCTCAACCATGGCTTTTGGGGCAAGTGGTTAGCCCATCACATTCCTAACCATGGCTTGGGCAAAGTGGAATGATCCAATGGCCTCTAAAAAAGGCGCTTGGGCATCCTCCATGTGAAAGGGTAGGATTTGTGGAAGGCGCGCGTCGATTTCAATGATGGACCTTACAATGATTGGGGTGTATCTCCCAATCCGTAGGTCGGATTGAGGCGTGTAATATACCGTTGGAAAGCTCTCGGAATGAACTTTCCAATGAGCTAGCTTGCAATGTGTGAATTCCTTGGGAATCCTTGGATGGAACTTGATTGAGTACATCCTGCCAGTCCCATAGCTGGTCAGGGTACATTCCCGAGGGAGTTCAAGGGGGGAAGAATGTAACATAATCCTGGTAGGAGATGGTTGAACCACACCCTAAGAGAGAGGATTAGGAAGTAATCCTCAACCATGGCTTTTGGGGCAAGTGGTTAGCCCATCACATTCCTAACCAAGAGGTTGTGAGTTCAATCCCTTACAACCTACTACTTACCATTCCAACGCGTCCTCTCTACGTCTTACCATCACACGCTCGTCCTCAAAGCTCAGTTCCCCGGCAAAGGCGCCAAAATTTGGTGTAGCTCAGTGATGAGTAGCACCTCCTTTAATGTCAATCCGGGAAGACATGAGGATGGTATGAAGACCACGAGCAAGTGGAAGCACAAGTGCGTGAGTGAGAAGCACACAAGCATGCACACACATACATGCACACGCGCACACACGGCAAGAACAAAGAGAGTAAGACAATGGAATCACTTCTATTGCAACCAAGTTCTCATACAAGCTCAAACTACAAGAAGCTCCCCCCAAAAATGAGCTCTCTAGCTCTATTTATAGTTTTTGACTAGCTTTGGCCCTGTCCAGACCTAGTGTCCGGCCTAGTTAAAAATTAGGTTCCAAGGCTTATTTGAGGGCTCAAACGAGATCTAAAAATTATGAAAATTGGCAGGCAACTACTTCTAAGGCTCCTCAAGCTCGAGGACTCCTCGGCTTGTACAAAATGGAGCTACAAAAAGGTGAAAATGGTATTTACAGGGGTTTTTAGTGATGAGAATCACTTTTAAATGGTGTAATGGTTTTGAAAAAAATAAAGGGTTGCCTTAGTGCTAGATCTACTTGTATGCTCGTACTTGCTTCTTCTCGTATACGGCCAACAACATCTTTCCTGCCAGATCTTCCATAGGACCTCCCCTCTGATGGCGTTCTAGAGAGTCATGGAGCAATGCGGAGCAACCGTTCACTTCTCCGAGCAGAGCTTGCTTCCAACTGATATGTTTTTGAAGTCTAATGTTCTTTCTGACAATCTGCCAGAGCCTTCGTGGTAGACCTTACAAAGCTTAGATGAAGTTATAGAGGAGGTTGATAAACCTCACATCCCCATCATGCGGAGCCCATGGTTTTAAGCTTATTGTTGAGATATTGTAGCTCTTTGTGATGTCCGTCCGGAGCATCCTGTCCCATAAGTAGTCAGATTTTAGAGCGGTCCCAAGTGTGGCATCTACTCAATAAAACATTCCATTCCCCGTACGTGATCGCAACACTAGGGTCAAGGTCCTCAAAGTCCACCCATCTGTTCGTGTCCTATTTCTAGAGGTGCTTCCATTGTTTGAATCCCTTATTCTAGAGTATCTTGGCACTTAAGACATTCCAAGGCTCCATGTTTCTCATACCTTGGATTGAGAACCAAATAGAGTCATTTTGTCTTATACCTACAACCCACTTCCAATCTTTACTGATTCTGATGTGAGGTTTGAATTTATTCCAACTCAACCACAAGGATCTTACTAGGATCGATCCTTTGGGTGAGATCGGAATTGGAGAGAATAAGAGGGTGAGGATATCCAGGTTTTTCCATCGAGGGTAGCCCGCCAGAGTAATCGTGTTCGTGTTTCTGAAAATTAATGTGGCCCAAGAGGAATCTCTGTTGCACTAGGCCTTAATCATCCACTTTGCCGCAAGTTTATTGGCCATGCAACCAATGTCCATAATACCCAGACCTCCACTCTCCTTTTGGCTAGTGCATATGGACCATTTGATTTTATGCACTCCCCTCCTCTTATGGTCCCCAGTTCAAAGAAAGTTCCTACAAGTACTTTGCAACTTGGCTAATTCTTGATCCTTTGATCTCCAGCAAGAAAGAAAGTATATGATTGAGGATATGAGGAATGTGTTGATCACCATGGCCCAGCCAGCAAGATTAGTTTGCAAACCCCTCCAATAGTTAAGTTTATTATTAAGTCTGTCAAGGACCCAAGCCCACCTTTGTTCGAGGATAACACCGAATTCCATGGGGATACGAAGAATGTGAACGACCTGACCTGATTGAATGCTTTGGCATCCCTACACAATGAGGAGATTGGGTTGATTCCCTTTGATAGCCCTGAACGCAGTCTTGGAATGGTTAATTCTGGACCCAGAGGCCTCACAAAAAGTGTCGAGGCACCACCAAAAGGTTTTCAGGCTGGTATCATCATTGTGAACAAAGGCATTTTTGTCGTCTGTAAATAGCCTCATGGTCATTTGCCCAGAGTTATGTGGCAAAGTGATGCCTCTTATGTGACCAAGCTCCTTTTGTCACTCCACAAGTCGGCTAAGTCCTTTTGTGGCGATGTCAAAGAGCAGCGGGGCCAACGGGCAGTCTTGCCTGATGGATCATTTCAGTTTGATTGCCTTTGAAAGTTGCTCA
Organism: Ceratopteris richardii; assembly: GCA_020310875.1. Taxonomy (NCBI): domain Eukaryota; kingdom Viridiplantae; phylum Streptophyta; class Polypodiopsida; order Polypodiales; family Pteridaceae; genus Ceratopteris; species Ceratopteris richardii. The sequence goes on from CM035420.1 coordinate 186,418,090, forward strand.
TTGACATTGACTTTGGTCGAAGCATTACCAAGGAGAGTGGAGATCATCCTGAGGAATCTCTTATTACACCCGAGGTCTTTCAGCGATTGTAAAATATAGTCCCATTCCAATCTGTCGTAGGCTTTGTCAAAGTCAATCTTGAGGAAGACAATGTCCTGATTAGATTCTTCAGCGAAGTCCAGACCTTCCCAGATATCAATGATGGCTTCCAATATAGACTTTCCCTTAATGAAGCCTTTTTGTTCTTTGCTAAGCCACTGGTCTAAATGGCAGGATATCCTGTTGGCAATGACTTTACCAAGAATCTTATATCCGGTTTGAAGCATTGTGATAGGTCTCCAGTTCTCAATTCTATTCCTCTCCCCATTTTTATGAATAAGTTTAATGATGCCGTTGTTGAGACAAGCGGGAAGGGCACCAAACTTGAGTGCCTCAAGCCAATCAAGATGCAAGGGGTGGTCACCACATATTTGAATGATTTAAAGAACTCATTAGTGAGCCCGTCAAGCCCCGAGCTCTTGCCATTTGGAAGCGAATCAATAACTTCAAGGATCTCTTGTTCAAAAATGGAGGCATCAAGCAGAGCGGTCAAGTTGAATGGGATTCTATGCAAGAAGTCCGAGAGATGGTGGCCACGCAATCCCGCCTATGGGGGGAGAGGGGACAAGCACCACCCAAGAGACTCATGAAGTGTGCTTCTATAATGCCAATGTTCTCTTCCTCTGTCTTACATTCCACCCCATTCTTGTCAAGCAATAGAGGGATCTCGTCTCTAATTTGTTTTCTTCTAATAATATTGCACATCTCTTTGGAAGTTCTATCTGCCTTACCAGCCCACCGTTCCTTAAAATAAATTTGAGGATTTTCCCTTTAGATCTCCTCCTCGTATCTTAATCTTCCTCTCATATTTTGGAGTCCCTTTTGAGATTGAATCTTCCCTTTATTAACTTCTTCTTTGAGTCTCTAGAGCCAACCGTATAGGTTTTCTCTACGTCTTTGGTAGATGGTTTTGAGACCTTCATGGTCCTAGTCAAGATCTGACGAGACTTTTCCACCGCATTTCTCCAACATTTGACTGGAGAGGTGCAGACGGCGAATGCCTCAGGCCAAGCATTAGTGATTTCTTGATGGACAGAGGGGAGTGAGAAGACAAACGGACTCGCGTGAAACCAAGGTGCCTTGCGACTTTTAGATACAGGGGGGAAGGTGAGCACCATTGGGTAATGGTCTGAGATGGTGAGGTTGATACGTTGTGTTAGGGTGGGAGGACCCCATTGATGGACAAGATTCTACGAAATGTAGCTTTTTTTGAGCCTCGGTTTCCTCAAGTCCTCACCCAATTGAAGATTGGACCAAGAAAAACCATTCGGGTCCTTGACTTTGACTAGATCTAGAAACATTTTGGTTTGGTCCCATGTGTCTTTCTCCTGGCCATCAATGATGCGGCCCTTGTTCCACCTATTAGAGGGGTCTTCCACCATATTGAAGTCACCACAAATCATGACATTATGAGAAAACAAGTCCAAGGAGGACCAAGTATCGATCCTCGCAGCATCCTCATTTGGAGCATACATAGAGATCAGGGAGAATTGAAAGGGGGTGCTGAATGTAACCGCCATCCACCTATGTTTTCTATCTTTGCTAGTGTATTCAAGCTTATTAGCCCAGAAGTGATTGATACCAATGGCAGTTCCACCAGAACCACGCTGATGGGTTGTGGAAAACCACCCATGGGACTGAGAGACGCCCTTAAGTCTTTTTTGAAGGTCTTCTCCTTCAATTCTAATCTCTCGAAGACAAACGAAATCCAAGTTTAAGCTTATGTCACGGAGCCATTGACCAATAATGGTGGCTCTTGTGGGGTCAGTTAGCCCCCTAGTGTTTAGTGAAGCGATGATCATTTTCTTGCACTTCCCTCATTTCGAGGGTGGGAATTCTCTTTTTTCCTCTTCGATTCTTCTTTCTTTCTTGAGGGGGGAATGGTCCCTACCATGTGCCTTCAGTTTAAGGGGGCTTTTCGAAGGCATACCTGCCAAGTATTTCCCCTTGCGGGAAGCCTCCTATGGGGGAGATGGAGAGGCCGTTTTCGGTATTGTTGTTCCAATGATGGAACTTTCACTTTCCATATTTTCCTCATTACTTGTGGTGAATCCGTCTTCTTTGCTAGTTATGTAGTCCTCTTGATTGACCTCATTAGTGGGGGGCCACTCCAAGGGTAAGTTACTCGTGCCTGCAAAGTCCTGGATCCCTCTCGGAATCAAGCTCGTTAACCTCCTTCTCGAGGTTGCATTTTAAGTTATTGAGTGACCTTTTTGGTGTGCAGGTCTTCTCTGAAAGTCTCCTTGGGCTTGAGCTTCTCCTAGGGCTAGCTTTCCTTCTTCTTCTAACCTCTGTAAACCCTTCTGAGTCAATTTGTAGGGCAGCATGGTCACTTAGGATGCAAGCCTACCTTCAAGGGAGAAGTCTATATGGATACATCTCAGGAGATGAAAATATGCCAATCTTCAGGAGCAAGCAACAACCAACAAGGGAAGAGCAAGAAAGGTTGACCACATGGTGTGCAAAGGATGCTCTTGCCAAGTCATATCTACTAAACTCAATCTCTGATTTCTTGTTACCACATGTTAGGAACTGCAAGACCTTTGAAGAGACTTGGGAAGTACTCTCATCATATTTCTCATCAAATACAAGAGCTAGGAAAAATCAGTTATGGATGGAATTTACAACTCTAAAGAAACAACCAAAGCAAGGAGTGGCTGATTATGTAACCAAGATGAAAGATGTGACTGACCAGCTTGTAAGAATTGGAGAGGAGATATAAGAAGAACACATATTGAGGCAGATCATTAATGGAATCAAGGCTTGTAACCAAGATGAAAGATGTGACTGACCAGCTTGTAAGAATTGGAGAGGAGATATAAGAAGAACACATATTGAGGCAGATCATTAATGGAATCAAGGCTGATGACAAGTGGGAGTCCTTCACCACAGCAATGGACCTCTACGATATGCAAATACCTAGCCTCAACACATTTATTGGGCAACTCTTCATCCATGAGACAAACCTCAACAAGAATGGTGGAAACTCTAGAGGTAACCAATCTTCTGCCCTCTATACAGATAAGAATAAAGCTAAGGATAAAAGTAAAAGCAAGAAGCATGAAGAAGAGCCTAGTATCTATCAAGATAATTATGCAAGAAGAGGAAGAGCTCCTAGAGGAAGGGGCAGAGGCAGAACGCAAGGCAGAGGGAGATCCTACAACAATTCACCTTGCAACATTTGTGGTCTTAACAACCACAAAACAGAAGAATGCCTCAAGAATACAAGGAATCAAAGGGGAAGAGGCTTCCATAGAGGTAGCTATGGGCAATCAAGAGCTAGATACAATAATGGTGGAGGGAACTACAACCATAACTACAATCAAGGCTACAACAACAACGATTATCAAGGAGATTTTAGAGGAAGAAGGGACTACAACTATTATACTGAAGACCAAGAAGACTCATTGCTCATCATGAACATGACATCCAAGCAAGGTAAAGATGATGAGCATCTTTTCTACATTCATTAAGGTTGTTCCAATCATGAGGCTGGAAATATAGCTCTATTATCTGAACTTGAAGAACCCAAAGGGAAGCATGAAGCACAAACAGGTGATGATACTAAACACTCAGTCAAGAAAATTAGAAATGTCAAATCATCTGATGGTAGTATGAACCTTTTGAGAAAGGCTCGATAAAGGAACCTACCACCATTGAAGAAGCCCTTGATGATCCAGGTTGGAGAGCAGTAATGTAGTCTGAGTATGATAGTATACTAAAAAATGATACATGGGATCTAGTCGACTTGCTGTCAAACAAGAAGGTAATAGGTACTAAATGGATTTGGAAAGCTAAGTATAAAGCAGATGGAACATTAGAAAAGTATAAGGCAAGATTAGTTGCACAGGGTTTTTCACAGATCAAAGGATTTGATGTTCAAGAAACTTTTGCACCAACAGCACGCATGACAACTATTCGGATGATACTTGCAGTAGCTGCACAAAAGGCCTGGCCTATTTTCCAGATGGATGTCAAATCTGCATTTTTGAATGGTCACCTCAAGGAGGAGGTATATTTATCTCAACCACCAGGTTTTGAGGTGCCCAATTCAGAAAATAAATTTTGCAGGTTGCAGAAAGCTTTGTATGGACTTAAGCAAGCTCCACAGGCTTGGTACCAACGGATATATATTTTTTCAAAAATATGGGTTTTGAAAGAAGTACTTCTGATGCTAACTTGTATGTAACAAAAAGGGATAGCAAGCTAGTTGTTGTCATTGTATATGTAGATGATTTGATCATTATAGGAGATCATCAGGAACTCATCAATCAAACTCGGATCAGCTTGGGAACTGAGTTTGAAATGACAGACTTAGTTCTACTCCATTTTTGTGTGGGAATTGAAGTATGGCAAAGGAAGGATGGCATTTTCATCTCACAACAAAAATATGCCAAAGAAATTCTCAAGGCATTTGGAATGATGAATTGCAAACCAACTAGCACACCTATGGAGGTAAATCATAAGCTATCTATGGATGATAACATGCCTGATGTAGATGCTAAGAAGTATAGGAAGCTCGTTGGAAGTCTTATTTTTCTGTGCAACACTAGACCAGACATTTGCTATGCTGTTGGAGTGTTAAGCAGGTTTTCCAACAAACCTAAGGAGAGTCACTGGAATGCTAGAATGTGAATTCTAAGGTACATTGCAGGAACCTTGGACTTTGGTATTTTGTATACCACAGGTGATACACTTCAAGGATATTGTGATTCAAATTGGGCTGGAGATTGTGATTCTAGAAAATTAGTTTCTGGATATTGTTTCTCACTTGGTTCAGGAATATTTTCTTGGGTAAGTAGGAAGCAACCAACTCTCGCACTCTCCTCCACTGAAGCAGAGTACAAAGCAGCTTGTTTTGCTTCTTGTGAGGCAGTCCGGTTAAGGAGAATTCTTGCAGATCTAGGCTTTCCATCAAATATGCCGACTCTACTCAAGTGTGATAATCAAAGTTGTATGGCTATTGCAAAGAACCCAGTATTTCATGCTCGCACCAAGCACATAGAAGTACACTACCATTACATTCGTGAGCTAATTGAAGATGAAATTGTGGAGCTAGAATATTGTCCAACAGAGGCAAATTGTGCTGACATATTTACTAAAGCACTTGGAAGAGAGCAGCTCAACAGGCATCTTCAACAGATGGGCATAGGACCGAGACCTACTTGATTTACCATTGGTAAACATTGAGGGGGGGTGTTAGTATATGATCAATGTCTACCCCTCATGATTGTATGCACATTTTGTAAGGCCCCCTAGCGTGCATTACCCAATTGATGGGAATCCCAACTTGCATGTTGGATGAAGGTCATCTTGGACCATGTAAGGTATTGTAAGGAAAGGGAGTAACCAGGGTCCCCAATTGTGGGGTCTGGGGCAGCGATGAGCAGCCTCGACTGATGGGGTCCAAGGGGGCCAACGGGCCCCCTGGCTGGGGGGTCCCAGGGGGCCAGCGGGCCCCCTGGTGGGGGTCTAAGGGCAGCACCCCCGACGCGATGGTAAAGGCAATATTCCATGGAATATTCCCTATCGGAGTCAGATTTCATTCATATTTGTTAGGTCGGTTCAACCGGTCTAAGCCGTGTATGGCAATACACGGGCGGTGGCTGCCCATGCTCTATCACCCATGTATAGCTGTCCACGACAGGCCACCGATGATCCTATATATACATGACTTCTGCACTACCTGAGACATTGAGTTGAGCCAGCATACCTCTACCTTGTATCTCCCTATCTAGAGTTGTCTAGATCACCATTTAAGCTCTACCTTGAGAGCGCACGGGTGGACAACGCCATCATCTTTGTACTTGCTGCTAGTAGAAAATTGTTGAGATTCTCCTATATCTGTTATCTTCTCTGCTATTTCTCATGTGTTATATTGCATAACTATTATCTTACAAATCCATCGTTTTTTATGAAACCACTCATTATTGATAGCTTACTAAGTTAATTAGAGTTCCCCAAAAGGAATTAATCCAATTGCTGTTGTGCTAAGAGAATTGTTCAAAACACTGAACAGGTGTAAGAATAAATATAGCAAGTTTTTTGTTCTTGGATCAAATCCAACATACCTGTTTTGATCCATCAATTGGTGGATCATCTTCCAAGCAACATGTATAAGTATTTGTATCCATTAGCAAGCCAAGGCCCATTACACTCTCCAGCCATCATTCTTAGCAGGTGTGAAGCAGGATCTAGCAACTCCACTTCATCTCTTGTGACTATCCACCATCTCCTCCAACAAAAATGAGATCTTATACAGTAGTGGGATTTCGAAAAGAATTCTAACTAGAGAGAGAGAGAGGGAAAATTTTGACATATACAAAAAGTTCTTCGATTCTAGGAATATCCAAAAAGAAAGGTTTTTATAAAAAGAAGTGTCCTAAACTCTAAAGATGGGTTTTTATGTATTTTTATGAAGAGATGGGTAGGAGGGAGTTCCCATGAGGGAACTTATACAACAATGGAAAAATTAAGTACTCCTTTGTGAATTCTGCAAGCCTCCTTGCCACGCCATGGCTTCGCAACAAAGTTCTTGTGTGATGATGATAGTTAAGAATTTGTGTAATGATGTGTGGAGAGGGGTTGGGAAGGGGAATGGTGGTGGATAGTGGTGAAACGGAAAGGTTTTATATTTATGGAAATGAACTAAATACATGGCACTCCATGGGATGTTTTTTGCTTCTTAATTTGATTGTCTATGACTCCCAAGTATTGATGTTGGAAAGATTATCTTTTTATGGGTCAAAGTTCTATGATTATGATTTTATATGTAGTGTTGAAGGGTAGTTATGATTGATGATGTAAATGGTGATTTTTATGGATCAAAATAAAGTTGAAGATTAAAATAAGGTCCCAAAATCTAGGATCAAGTATAGATAAGATTCCTCTTACTAGAATGATCATAATATGATATAGGATATTACAAAATACATAACAAGAAATCATTACAATTCCACAAAACAATAAGAATCATAATAAGATTGTGAAAGGAATTCTTATTTGGCTGAAATCTATATGTATATGCCTTTTACTCATACGGAATGGCATTGGCATTATCAAATAATAATCTAAGAAACTTTTTCATTTATATGAATTTAACAAGACCGATTCATGATCGTATGAACTTATCTATGTGTGTGTAGGTATATATATATATATATATATATATATATATGTGTGTGTGTGTGTGTGTGTGTGTTGCTGGAACAAGTCCATGGCAAGTCCAAGTGATGGTTTGAGTCATCAAAAGACCTAGAGATTTGAAGGAAATATCTAGTCTTTGGAAAGTTTGCTTGTGAACTACCTCTTGAAATTTTTTAGTACTTACTTGACGTAAAAAGTGAAAGCATCTAAAGTGGTTGAGTCCACTTGATGAAAAAAGAAAGGAGAAGCCTAAAATTTGTGATTGAATGTATTTGGAGAATCAAATCAATTACAAAAAGATTGGAGGGTGATTTTTGGTGAGATTCAAATTCAAATTTGGGCCCAAATATCACTATAAATACATGACCTTCTAGTCGCGTTTTTTAGACCTCCATGAGCAGCGCTTTATGCCATATAAAAGTGTGGGTTCAAGCCACACATATGTATTAGTAAGTCCATTGTACTTTGCAATCAATATACTTTCATTTTTATGATCATTTGAGTTCATATCTTCATGCTTTTGTGAGTATATTGTTCACTGCCATATCTCGCAGTTTTCTCAGTCAGATTGCAAAGATGATTTCTCTAAGCTTGGTGCATCATTTTCAATGATTTGAGTTAGTAACGTTTGCTCATTACGTCTAACACATACTCATAAAATTTCATTGCAGTTTGGGTTTTCAATCTTGAGATATGTTCATTTGAAGTCGACCATATCTGTTCATACTTTACTTCTCTGTCAGCACTCCATTAGAAGAGTCATTTTCTCAAAGCTTGTTCTCAGTATCTACTTCATCATTTTTCATGATTCAATGCTTGATAGAATCCGCATACTGTCTAGTATATGCTTGCAAAATTTCATAAGCATTTCAGCTTGGAATCTTGATATATTAAAATTTCTCTGCTCACGGATCTGAGTAATCCTACAGCCCATGAAAATCAAGGTGATGCTACAATGTGCTAAACACTTTTCTCTTTATGTAATCCATCATTTTTTATGAGATAACTCTTGATTGTTAGCTTAATAAGTTAAAAAGAGTTCCCCAAAAGGAATTATGTCACTTGTTGTTGTGGCTAGAGAATTGTTCAAAACACTGGATAGGTGTATGAACAAAGCAAGTTTTTTGTTCTAGAATCTACTCCCACTTATCTGTTTGGATTAATCTTGTTGAGAGTGATCTTCCAAGGTACATAGGGTGTCTAATACATCCTTTGGCAAGCTAAAAGGGCCCACTACATATCTTTGGAGTTTATTTGGTTGTTGTAGTGCAAAGTTTTTGCAAGACCACTTCATCTTCATCAAGTACAAATCCATCTCTTCACAGTGGAATCAGAGCAAGGTTGGACAACATGGCAAATGGATTTACTTCATCAATTGAAAAATTGGATAGAGGTAACTACTCATCCTAGTCATTAAGGATGGAAGCTTATCTTCAAGGCAGGAATTTATATGGTTATAGAGCTGGAGATGAAGTTATGCCAAGTTTCAGGAACAAAGGTCAACCAACACAAGAAGAGCAAGAAAGATTGAGCACATGGTGCTCCAAGGATGCACTTGCAAGGTCTTATCTCCTCAACTCTATCTCAGATGTTTTGTTGCCTCACATTAGAAGTTGTAAAACATCTCAAGAAGTGTGGAATGCACTTGAAGCCTTCTTCTCTTCAAGTACAAAGGCCAGGAAGCATCAACTATGGCTAGACTTCACGACTCTCGAGAAATCTCCCAAACAAAATGTGATTGATTTTGTCACAAAGCTCAAGGACATAGCAGATCAGTTGGGAATCATTGGAGAGGTAATAGATGAAGAACAAATTGTAAGATAGGTCATCAATGGCTTGAAGGCAGATGAGAAGTGGGAAGCATTCACCATAGCTATGGATCTACACATGGATATGCATGTGCCAGATAAAAGACAGGTAGATTGTTCACATTTGAATTACAAGACACTAGAAACATTGCTCTCTTTAACTATGGTAGTGAGACACGCATAGAATTGGAAGTATGGCACAAAAGGTTAGCACATATTGGGGAAAGATCATTAAACCAAATTTGCAGGGACCAATGTACTTGGACTCCCTAACTTGTCAAAACAACACCATTTATAAGTGTAGTGCATGTCAATTTGGAAAGTCTCACATGTTACCATTCATGAAGAAAGGATATATGCATGGAGATCTCTTGGATTTGGTTCATACAAATGTATGGGGCCCTAGAAAGGATGCTTCAATATCTAGATCAAGGTATTATGTCTCCTTCATTGATGATTGTTGTAGATGGACTATATTATACTTTATGAAACACAAAGATGAAGTTCTTTCATGCTTCAAAAGATATTTGGCTCTTGTCGAGAATCAAACAGGTAAGAAATTATAAAGGCTAAGGTCAGATGGAGGGGGAGAGTACTTCTCCCATGAATTTGACTCCTTTCTTCAAGAAAGAGGAATCAAAAGAGAGATCACTGCAAGGTACACTCCTGAGCAAAATGGAGTGGCAAAAAGAAGGAATACGACAATTGTTGAAGCTGCAAGGTCTATGCTAAATGAGAAGCACTTACCTAATTACTTATGGGTTGAGGTTGTATCCACAACCACTTATTTGATTAACAGGTTACCTTCAAAATCACTTGATGGTATGACTCCATATGAGGCTTGGAATGGAAGAAGACCAAGCTTGGATCATTGTAAGATTTTTTGGATGTGTTGCTTTTGCTCATGTTCCTTCACAGGTTAGAGGCAAGATGGAACCCAAAGCAGAAAGGTGTGTATTCATTGGATATGACAACAATCAAAAGGGCTATAGATTATTCAACCCAAAAACCAAACGATTCTTGGTGAGTAGAGATGTAGTATTTGATGATATTAGTTCTTGGTATGAAGATTCATGTAGAAAGTTCAACTTACCTTATGATGTTAGAGAAGATTTTACAAAACTTGTTAAGGATAATTCTTCTAAAGTTGATGAGCAGGATACCTCAGAAGACTTTCGGAGACAATCTTGGGACATCAAAGTGAGCACCAAGATACTCTTGCAATTAGGAGCGTACATGAATCGACACTCAAAGCAAGGCAAGGACTATTCTTGGACTAAGCAAGACTAAGCAAGGTGAGCATAGTCTAAGCTAGGCAAGAGAGAGAAGTGCGAGACACACAGTGTGCGACGCAGAGAAGTGAAGTGCAAGGTGTGCATGAAGAGTGACTAATGAAGTGTGCAGAGAAGGACTAAGCTATTCACCCCATGGATCCCAAGGCCTCATTGAAGTTGTGCGCGTGCCGATAGAAGGTGTCCATCCCTCCCCCTTATTGGAAGCTTGGTGCAAGGTGTGCACAAGTGCAGGCTTGGAGAAGGTGGAGGTCTTGTGCCGAGAAGGCCGGCAACAACAAGACCCTTGGGTATTTTGGTATTTTTTGATTGAGCATTCTGTGGGATTTTGCAGAGAAGCATTGGATTGTATTGTGCATCGCCATTGTATTTGTCTTCTTATAATCAATCGACAGAGGCTTCGAGTGTGTATCTTTCTTCTTGTCTTTCCATTTTCTCCTACAAACACTCAAATCCCTTCTTGTCCAAGAATCCCCCAACAAAATTTGGAACGGCTGGTGGGACTCCAAGGAGATTTGAGCATAGGAGAAGCCAAGTGCAAAGGGTAGAAGAGTTCAAGTGCCGACACTACTACTTCATTGGACTAAGAGGTAATTATTCTTATCAATTATCACATATTAAGAGGGTTATGCACAGCTCATGACTGCAACCCAGTCCCAAACATTGAGGGTCACCTGCAAAGCTACAAGAAGGAAGGTGGTTAGAAGATCCTCCAGTCCACTTTCGTCAACCTCATCAGTAAAGAGCATGGCAGGTCAAGTAGACTTGGAAACCCTACTATCAAGATTAAATATAAAATTTCCTTCTTTCAAGGGCCTAGCTCAGGAAGACTCGAACGAGCATATTAGAAGGTTTTTAGCACTATGCAAAACTAGAGGCTTAATGGGAAGAGAGGATGCATTTTTTATACTCTTCCCTTCCACATTAGAGGGGTTAGTAGATAAATGGTTCAACCAGTTTGCTGAGAACCATTTCACCACTTGGGACTTAATGAAAGATGCATTCAAAAATCAATTCCAGCATGGAAATACTACTATAGAGATCATCATAGAGGAATAAGAAAACTTGAGATTGGACCTAGGTGAAAATTTTCCAAAGTTTGTAACTAGGGCCAAAGCACTAATGGCTAAGTTGCCAGATCCTCCACATGATTTTTTTGTTAAGAAACGGTTAGCTAAGCCACTTCCAGTGACCACCCAATGTAAAATCAAGGAATTAGTGTTGCCCACAGCCTCCATAGAGGAGTTCATCAACAGAGCTACACAGCTGGAGCAGATAAGGCAACAGTATCGAGCCATTTCTTCTCAACTACCCTATTCTACAGAAATGGAGGATCTAGTAATCTAGCTAAGGAGAGAGTTGGAGGGCTTAAAAAGGAATAAGCCCCTGTTGAAGCTCAAAGTCAAGAACAAAGCATGGAAGCACATCAAAAGGTGGACACACGAGGAAAGGGAGCAAGTAGGGAGCTCCAAGAAGTGTATGTCAAATTTTCAGAAGAATCCCCTACAAAAATAGTGATTTTCATCACTAGAAACCATTGTAAATACCATTATCTATTTTTAGTAACTCCATTTTGTTCAAGCCGAGGAGTCCTCGAGCTTGAGGAGTATTAGAAGTACCATCGTACCAATTTTCATAATTTTTAGACTTCGTTTGAGCCCTCAAATAAGCCCTGGAACCTAATTTTTAACTAGGCCGGACACTAGGTCTGGACAGGGCCAAAACTAGTCAAAAAACTATAAAAAGAGCTAGAGAGCTCATTTTTGGGGTTAGCTTGTTAGAGAATAGAACTTTTGTAAGAGAACTCTTTTGCAATCTAAGCTTTCCATTGTTCCTCTCTTTGATCTTACTTTGTGCGCGTGTGTGTGTATGTGTGTGCATGTTTGTGTGCTTTCACTCACGCACTTGTGCCTTCACTTACTCGTGGTCTTCATACCGATCCTCACGTCTCCACGGATTGACAAGTAAAGGAGGTGGTGCTTACGCTTGAGCTACACCAAATTTTGGCGCCGTTGCCGGGGAGAGAGCTTCGAGGACGAGCGTTGTGATGGTAAGATCGTAGATTTGCGACGTTGGAAGGTAAAAAAACTGTCATTTCAGTTCATTTTCTGTTTTTTCCTCTTCATCTTCATCATCATCATCATCTCCACCTTTTTCCATCTTCTTCTTCATAGAAATTTCTTGTTTTTTAGTGCATTTTCACCATTTTCATACCATTTTTCATGCATTATTGTGTGGGAAGGAGTTAGGAGGTGCAAGGGAGAGCAAGCGCTGTGTTTTTTTCATGATTTTCTGCTCATACGGAGCTCGCCATAGCCGGCGCTCAGAAATTTGAATTTCCCGCCAAAAAACGCGATTCTGTGATGAAAATCGCGATTCTGTGAAAATTCAAAATTTTTTGAAAAATCACGATTTTCAGTTTTCTCGCCTAAAAGTTGGTTGAAAAAAATCGCGATTCTGTGTTTTTTCTCAAAAAAAAAAAACACGATTCTCTGCTCAAAATCGCGATTTTCAAAAAACACGATTCTCTGCTCAAAATCGCGATTCTCACCAATCACGATTTTCAGCAAAAACACGATTTTGTGAAAAACACGATTCTCTGCTCAAAATTGCGATTTTCAAAAAACACGATTCTCTGCTCAAAATCGCGATTCTCACCAATCACGATTTTCAGCAAAAACACGATTTTGTGAAAAAAAACGATTTTGTAAATCACGATTCTCTGAGTCAAAATCGCGATTTTCAAAAAATACGATTTTGTGCTCAACATCGCGATTTTCATATAAAAAAAAAACACGATTCTCTGAAACACGATTTTGTGATCAACATCGCGATTTTCAGAAACACGATTTTGTGATCAACATCGCGATTCTCTGAAACACGATTTTGTGATCAACATCGCGATTCTCTGAAACACGATTTTGTGATCAACATCGCGATTCTCTGAAACACGATTTTGTGATCAACATCGCGATTCTCTGAAACACGATTTTGTGATCAACATCGCGATTCTCTGAAACACGATTTTGTGATCAACATCGCGATTCTTTGAAACACGATTTTGTGATCAACATCGCGATTCTCTGAAACACGATTTTGTGATCAACATCGCGATTTTCATGTCAAAAACACGATTCTGAGAAAACACGATTTTCTGTCAAAAACACGATTTTGTGAATCACGATTCTCTGAGTCAAAATCGCGATTCTCTAAAACACGATTTTGTGATCAAAATCGCGATTTTCAAATCACGATTTTCAAATCACGATTTTCTGCTGAACATCGCGATTTTCAGAAACACGATTTTGTGATCAAAATCGCGATTTTCACAACACGATTTTCTACTCAAAATCGCGATTTTCAAAACACGATTTTGTGAAAAACACGATTTTGTGAACACGATTCTGAAGGTACAAAATCGCGATTTTTTCAAAAGGTCCTGTTTGCCTGTTTTGACCCCCAGGAGCCTGATTTGACATAACTTTCTCATCCAAAGTCCATTTTTTGAGCTCTATAGCTTGTTGGAAAGCTCGTTTCAAAGCCTACACGATCTCAACTGTTTTTTTCAAGAATAATGCGTTGATTTTGAGATAGGATAATTTGAAGTTGACCCTCAGGTGGGACTAGGGAACCAAGGGGGCTCTAAAGAATTGTGAACCATACCAAAAGGAAAATTTGGACTCTTGACTAAAGCTTATGAACCTGAGATCTGGTAGACACTTAGGCACGGATAAACAAAGCATTAGATCTTCTGAGGCTAGTGTCAACCATACATCCAAGTCTTGGGCACAACAACTAAGTGGTCATTTTTTACTCAGATCAGACACAAGTGATTCAGAAATGTCTTTTAGCATGGGAAAACCTGCAGGTGGCTCAGGGACTGCCCATCTACAAACACCGGAAGGTCCCTATAAGACACAGTTGGAATATATTCGGACCAACCAATTAGGTGCTCGCATCTATGAGGATGGTCTGAGGCGATCAGTGGTCCAACTCAAAAATCCAGATCAATCCTTTGGACTTGAACACCCGGTGGTCAAGTTCGAAGAGGGTTCATACATTGATAAGGAAGGAACCATGTATGTGGTTACCAACCAACCAGATAGGACCGATGAGTTTGGAAATATTATTCATGAGAATGAGATAGGAGACCTAGAACAAGGAAATATAGGACAAGGACCCCAGACTCCTAGAGGCAAGTCAGTTTTGACCCGAGTGATCACTCCAGACTGGATCCCTCAAGACAACAAAAGCATAGAACTATTTTTGAATAGAGAAACAGAGGAAGCCTTTTGGAGATTCAAGCCAGAACAACCTAGCCAATTGGGCATAGTCATCATCTACGAGTTCAAGGATCCAGAGATACCAGGCAAAGTTGTCTACCTAGATAACACGTCAGAGAAAATTTTCTTGGTAACAGAACATGATAGACATGCATATACTTGGAATAATGAATTGATTTTCCCTCCACCAAGATCCAATGTTTCCCACGGCCTCCATGGAGTAGGGTCATCCCAAGCTCAGGAAGCCCAGAGAGAAAGAACTAGAGAGAGACTTGAGGTAAGCTTTGCACACACCGTGGGCAGGAATAGATCAGGATATGAAAATGAAAGACCTGAAAGAGAGAGACATCAAGCACATAGGCAACAAAGAGATGAACAGGATTTTCCATTGCCTAGACCCCGGGAGTACCCAAGAACCCTTAAACCCAGTCACGTGATCAAGGCAATGAAGAACTATTTCGATGGGACAGGGGATCCTTATGATCATGTGGCCGAGTACAAACAAGTGCTGAGAGCCGAACAAATTGAGGACTGGTTCACCCAGTACGAGGCATTTGGTTTGACCCTTAAAGGCACTGCCTTAGCTTGGTTTCAACCATTGAGTAGAAGCAGCTATCGCGATATAGGTCAACTGCTAGACAAATTCATTGTAGAATTTTCCAAGAGTGGTATCAGGCATAACACATCGTCCCTGATCCATAGTTTCAAGCAGACACCCCAAGAAACAGTGCGACTAGCAGGTAGAAGGTTCAGACAGTACCTAGAAAGATGCCCTGCTCCAGAGCTACCCACACCAGCCAAACAAGTGGCTTTGTTTTTAGATGGCTTACTGAGCACAAAGTTAAGATCCTATGTATACTTGAAAGATCCTAGATCCATAGAAGAGTGTGTGCGGACGTGCATAGACATAGAAGATAACTTGGGTGAGGAGTTAGGATTGTCCAAACTCTACAAAGATTCGGATAGTTCTACTAGTCATACTTCAAAGATCTCCACAGAAATAGAAGAGATAGCTGAGCAAGTTGCCAAGAAGCTGGGAGTCCAAAATAAACAAACACAGAGAGTCACTTCATTGAATCGGTGCTATACTTGCGGAGGTGACCACATGGCTAACGTATGCCCAATGCAAAACCAAAACATTAGAGAAAGGAATGCTCCATATTGCACTATTGAGAGAAAATACACAAACCACACGGCTCAAGATTGTCCCTACAATAGGCAGGCTGTTAGACAAAATTATCAGCAACCTTACCCACAAGGTAGGTATCAGAATCAATACCAACAGCCATATTATAGACCACAACAGCAGTATCAGGTACCATATAGGCCACAACCTGTCTTGGGAAACCAACCACCAACTCCAGCCAACGTGATTCCAGTCAAGTATGCTGTGGGAGAGGAAAATCCAAATAGAGCATTGGTGCCCCTAACCCCATGGACACCAGATAATGATTCTCATGCTCATAGTTCAGACTACTCCCATGAAGGTAGTCCACATGTGTATTACACAGAGTCACCTGAGCATAGTGAGATTTACTCGTATCAATATGAGGCGCCACCTATGGAGCAAAATTGGGAGCCAGAATACTCCAATGTCATGTACACAAATCCTAACCCTAGGCCCCAGTTGAGAAAAATGAGACCACAAGCCCCTAGAGGATCTTGTTTCAGATGTCATGGTGACCATTTCATTCGTGACTGTCCCCACCCACCATCTCCGAGCCAAGGACAGGCTATCACAATACAGGCTTTTTGTCCTGATTGTGGCAAAGACCATCTCCCCAGAGATTGTCCAAGAAACCCCTCTAGTGCACCCAAGATTACACCCATTAATGTGGTAGGCTTAGTGGCAGATCCAAGTTCAAGTAGTAGCAATGTGGCTCCTATACAAGCTGTCACTAGAGCACAAGCCTTAAAACAGGATAAACCAGTAGAACAATCAGAGTCGAGTGAATCGGGAGAGCCTAGTAAGAGGAAAACAAGAACATGGAAGGATACCAGAGAGAAGGCCAATCGTAAGTGGAATAAAAAGTTATCGGAACTAGAAGAAAGCTTAAAAGAAGCGAAAACAAAAATAGAAGACATTGCATCTCAAAGCCCCTCGCATGCCGAAACTCCATCCACTCCACCTCATCCCACCCCACCACCCATTGTAAATAGACCGCAACCAGGGTCTGTTCTCGCAGATCCAACCCCAGAAGGTTTGGACATGATGTTCAAGGCCTACCAGGCTCGACTTCAAGAAGGGCCTACAGCTGCAAACCTAGACAAGAGTTACCCTAGAGCAGATTTAGAGATTGAACGGATGAAAATGTGCATGAAAATGGTAGAACAAGCTCAAGCCATACTTGAGACTAGTCAAAAGTTCAATCAGACAAACTCTATCAAATCGGATTTGCATTTCCAGGGCTTACTAGAACGATTAGAGCAGTTGGTAAACAAACCACAAGTTTCTCTACCTCCACAGGCTCAACCAGTTATTGAAAGAGGAAGCTCACCACCAAGGGGAGCTTATGTTCCTAATTCCACGGATGCTGGAATACCTCCTTCTATTCAACAGTACTCTCAAGAGTTCTTGCGGGAAATACAAGAGGAGAAATGGGCCAAGGAGAAGGGTAATTCCCCTCCTATTCCTGAGATTGATGATCTTCATGATCAATTTCCCCAAGACATTCCATCTATTTACGAAGATGAAGCGGAACAAGGAGACGAAAAATTAGATTTTGAATCTAATACCTTAGAAGAACTGCCTCAATTTCCAGGCCCATGGGAATCGGAATCACTCCAGATTAGAGCTCCCACAATACTAGTAAGAAATGAAGACTCAGTGGTTCCAAGGAACACGGATGTCGTGAAGAACACTAAGGTTCAGTGTCATCTCACTGTAGAAGAGCTGCTCAAAGCAAAACCTGAGCTCTGGAATCATGTGAAGGATCAGGTTCCAGAACTTGATTCCAACATGCCAAAAGCAGGCTCCAAGCAAAGGGTACCAGAGATACCTCTAGACAAAATAGGGGACATGTGTGAGGGTGAAGAAGGTAATACTTATCTTCCCATCACCTACCAAGGTTACACAACCAAAGCAATCATAGATTCAGGTGCTGGTGTTGCTATTGCGACCACCTCCTTGTGGAAGCAATGGGGCAAGCCCACATTAAGACCAACTAGAATGAAGCTTCAAATGGCTGATGGTCATTTTGAAAGACCTCTAGGATTGCTAGAAGGGATCACTCTAACCACTTGTGGTGTAGAGTTTGAGCACACATTTGCTATATGTGACTTTGAGAAAAATAATGTCTTTGAGATGATCCTAGGAAGACCCTTCCTACGACAATTGCAAATAGTACAGGATTGGGGAACTAACTCCTTGTACTTACAGCACTTAGGGGTCACCACTAAGGTCAATTTGAAGGATTACACCTTCAGAGATGTACCACCCCTACAGTGGAATTCTATCCACAAAGCGAAAGAAGATTCCATCTCTGTGCATTCTGAAAGTTCACCTGATCCATCATGGCTGCATGAAGATACTCATTTGTGGATGTGCAAGGTCGCAAAGGAAGAGGAAAAACGTTTAAAGGCAAGAGAAGAAGGAACTTCGCTAGGAGATAGACCAGTTAGAGACCCAGCCTACACACCGATGATCTTTCCAGATGAGGAGTTTGAGCCTCATGGCTGGCCAGAAATCTTAGCCACCATGGACATTGCTGTCAATGAGGAATAGTGGACACCTCATTGTGATGAGGAGGGTTATGATATCTCAGTGTTCATGTGTCAACCCTTGCTAGAAGAATGTGACCCTAGTGATGTCATAGAAGAAGAAGAGAATGACGATGATCTGGAGTCTATTGTGATGGATAGTTGCTTTAACTCAGAGCAGCACTATCTAGAAGATATAGGAGTGTTCACCCAGAAAGAAGAAGAACCTCTCACAAGTATTAAAACAGTAAACTCAAAGGATGGAAGTGAGAGTAGTCAAAAGAAAAAGAAAAGAAAAGCAGTGAAACAAGAAAAGGCGGAATCATTGTTTGAAGTACCAGAAAACTTCAAGAAATATGAAGTTGACGACCGCAAAATTTTGGTACGAATGCCTAAGAGAGAGGCCATCATAGGAGAATCATATGATAATAAAGAAAAGACCAAGAAGATTGTAGTGACCATTGAAGAGAACGAAGAGAGATGCACATATATAGGAGATGACCTAAGTGCGAGAGAAGAAATGGAGCTCATAGCTCTATTAAGGGAATATAGGGATGTGTTTGCATGGCACTATGGAGACTTGAAAGGGGTAGATCCAAGAATTTGCTCTCATACTATCCCTATGACTGCTGATGCTAAGCCCACCAAACAGAAGCCCTACACATATAATGATACCTATGCAGCAAAAATAAAAGAAGAAATTGATAGGTTGATTGAAGCCGGATTCATCTATGAGATTGAGCATACCGAATGGGTGTCCCCCATTGTTGTGGTACCCAAGAAGAACGGGAAGTTGCGAGTGTGTATTAACCTTAAAAAAGTTAATGCCGCTACGATTAGAGATAGTTATCCACTTCCAATCACAGAACACCTTTTGGAGCGTGTTGCAGGCAAGGAAGTTTATAGCTTCCTTGATGGATTTTCAGGTTACAATCAAGTAGCCATTGCCCCAGAAGATCAACACAAAACAGCTTTTGCTACAGAGTGGGGAATCTTTGCATTTCGTGTGATGCCATTTGGGCTCACCAATGCACCTGCAACATTCCAAAGGCTCATGTGTCATGTCTTCAAAGAGTTCTTGCGAAAGAGCTTAGAAGTGTATGTGGATGATTTATGTGCTCATTCCCAAGAAAGAAGGGTTCACATCCCTGAGCTCAGACAAATCTTCAACAAGTGTAGAGAATATCGAGTGTGTCTAAACCCAGAAAAGTGTGTGTTTATGGTGCGTCAAGGTAAAATCTTAGGGCATATTGTTTCTAAGAATGGAATCTCAACAGATGAAGATAAGGTACGAGCCATAGCGGAACTACCAAGGCCAAGGAATGTTAAAGAGGTACAAGCCTTTATGGGCCATTGTGGATATTATCGTAGGTTTATCCACATGTACGCGATCATAGCTAGACCCCTTTATGCCTTGTTGTCTAATTTTGAGTGGAACGACGAATGCGAGAATTCTTTCAATGAACTGAAGAAACGTTTGTGCACAGCACCAATATTGACCACTCCTGATTGGAATAAGCCATTCCATGTCCATGTGGATGCATCCAATCATGCCATAGGATGTGTGCTAGCACAACCCACAGGTGAAGGGAATTTAGATTTGCCCATAGCATATGCTAGTAGACAACTAAACCCAGCCGAAAGAAATTATACCACAACCGAGCGAGAAGGGTTAGGCATGGTATATGCTGTAAAGAAGTTTAGACACTATTTATTGGCCAACAAGTTCAAGTTTTTCACTGATCATCAAGCTTTGTTATA
Organism: Ceratopteris richardii; assembly: GCA_020310875.1. Taxonomy (NCBI): domain Eukaryota; kingdom Viridiplantae; phylum Streptophyta; class Polypodiopsida; order Polypodiales; family Pteridaceae; genus Ceratopteris; species Ceratopteris richardii. The sequence goes on from CM035420.1 coordinate 186,438,178, forward strand.
TTTGGTCAATAAACCTTGCAATACTGGACGCTTAGTAAGATGGTTCCTCTTACTAATGGAGTATGACTTTGAAGTTGTTGTCAGGAAAGGTAGAACCCACCTTCGGGCAGATCACCTTTCTCACATTACTTCAAGAGAGTCACCACAAGGAGTGTCTGATGAACTACCTGATGCTTATCTGTTCAATTTGGAAGTTGTTCCTAAATGGGCAAATAAGTTGGTACCAGTCCTAACCTTCGGCCCTGCAAATAAGAAGGTGAAAACATCACAAGAAGAAATTGTAAAATCACAAAAATATCACATATTGGCAGGAAGCATGTACAAACAAGATACGGAGGGCGTATTAGCTTGTTGTGTCGAGGATGATGAACATAATAGTTGGTTGCAGCAAGCTCATGAAGGATTGCTAGGAAATCACTATTCTAAACAACGAACATTGCAGAATCTAAAGCGTTTAGGAGTGTATTGGCCTAGCATGGACAAAGAAATACATGAGTGGATTAAGAATTGTCCAAGGTGCAGAGAGAGACCCCCAGTGGAGCATGCCACCCTTTATCAAGTGTCATTAATTCCAGATTGGAGTGCTCCATTGGTAGAGTTTATGAGATCGGGAAAATTACCCAAAGAGGCTAGTTTAGCAAGAAGAAGAAGCATGGAGCAAGAGGCTCAAGGCTATGCCCTAGTAGGAGACAACTTATACCGAAGAGGCAAAGATGGTTACTTAAGACTGTGCGTTCACGAATCAGATTATTTGAAAGTCTTAGAAACTGCACACAGCAGTGTTGCAGGTGGAAATTTTGGTCCTGACCGAGTGATCAAGACCATTCTATTCTCAGGACTTTGGTGGCCCACTCTTCATATGGATGCACATACCTATGTGAAGAAATGTGACACATGCCAACGTGCACAATATCCAGTGAGAAAAGACGAGATGCCCTTGAGGCCAATGATGGGAGGACGTGCATTTTCGAAGTGGGGCATAGACTTCATAGGTCCTATTAACCCCCCAGCTAGAAACTCCCATGCAGAGTACATCATTGTAGCCACAGATTACCTTACAAAGTGGGTAGAAGTCAAAGCCACAACAAAGAATGATGCTCAGACTACGGCTAAGTTCTTATTCGAGAATGTGTTCACGAGATATGGGCTACCAATAGAGTTGGTGAGCGATAGAGGCACACACTTCTTGAATGAAGTCATTGAAAATCTTCTCCAAGAATTCTTGGTGATACATAAGAAATCCGCCCCCTATCATCCACAAGCCAACGGACAAGCCGAGAGTACCAATAAGATCCTCTGTAACGTATTGACAAAACTGGTGAATAATAAACGCTCTGATTGGGACAAACAACTTCATCATGCTGTTTGGGCTTATCGAGTTGCCTACAAAACGGTACTCAACGCCACCCCATTTCAGATGGTCTTCGGACAGAACGCTGTGCTACCATTAGATTTCTTAATCCCTGCCTTAAAAGTAGCACAAGAGTATGAGTGGAATGGGCATGAATTGTCTTCCAGGATCTTTGATCTCGAACGCTTGGGTGAAACGAGGCTACGAGCGGCAGCAGGCATCTACGCTGCAAAGAAGAGGCAAAAGGCATACTTTGATGCACACATCAAGGATAAGGGATTGAAAGAGGGAGATCTGGTGTTGGTATACACACTAAAACAACATGCCCGTAAGTTGGAAAAAAGAGGATATGGACCCATGATCATTAATAGAATTTCCACTAGTGGTGCAGTTCAGTTGGCCACTCTAGAAGGAGATATCTTGCCAAACTATATTAGTGGCTGTAGAGTTAAGCTATATCAAGAACCTCTTACTGAGGATATGCTAATGAGACTCAACACTGCGAAGAAGCGAAAAGAAGAAGAGTTAAGAGTGAGAGAAGAAGCACAGGTAGAGGCCAGAGAGCGTATTAGACGAAATAAGTTAAGGCGATTAGGCCTAGAAGTCAACTCAAAAGCCCCAAAATATCACATGGATATATGTCAAAAGTCAGACATAGCGACTTCTCAGGTCATTGACCGAAGACCCTTTGTGACCATAGAGATAGGACAAGGGAAGGGTGCAAGGACGGTGAAAGCATTGATTGACTCAGGTGCAGCAAGTAGTGCAGTTCGACTTTCCTACTGCCAAGACTTGGGGTTGAACATCAATCCCATAGAAGCTTATCTCATAGGATTGGGAGGTGTGGAAACCCCTTGTTTGGGCGAGGTGGAACTTCCCATCTACCTTCATGATGTTCCAATGAAAGTCAAAGTGCTAGTATGTCAAGATGAGAACCTTACAGAACCACTTGTCTTGGGTCAAGATTGGATCTATGACCATGCAGTTAACTTAAATCTAAGAAGTCAAATTCTTCAAGTTTGGGTACATGAACAATGCATTACATTAGAATTAGAGAACTGCATGCTCCTAGATCATGGCACCACACACTCTCTTAGTTCTTCCAAGACTAATCATATGAAAGAAGATGTTGTATGTGTCAAAAGCTCTATGATGCAGAAGGAGTCAATCGTGGAAGACCAGGTTCGAAGGCGGGTGGATCTTTCTTCTTCTCCAAAGACTCAAGTAGCCACAGTAGTGAGCCCACCACACAAGCAAACACAACCGTTCACGACAACTGCTACATCAAATAGAAAGACACCATTCGATAAAAAAGCGGTTCCAGGCATGAAGCAGATCTGGGTACGCAAAGGAGAGCAACCACCAGCCTTACCCCCACAAATCCCATCCATGCACACTAACCAGGCCAGAAGACGAAGGAAGCAGCTCAGACAAGCTCCATCACAAGATATCCAACAAGTTTGGGTGCCTAAGAAGTTAGCTGCAGCTCAACAAGGGCAATTACAGATGTGGGTACCTAAGAAGATCCTACAACCACAACAACCTTTGTTCTCCCACATGCAAAAGGTTTCAACAAAGAGGCCAAAAAGAGAAAAGGGTAAGAACCACGTACAGAGACCAAAGGAAGATCAAATCAGCTCTTCAACATTAGTAGGAAGATATGCAAAAAGGATATGGGTTTGGAAGCCAAAAGTGCAAGTAGCCTCCACCGAACCAAAGCATCAACCACACTGGATACCACAGTTCAGAAAGCATCCAAAGAGAAAGACGCCTGAAGTGACCTCTACAGTGCCAAATGATGTTCTAAAATGGACTCCAATAAGGAGGATTATATCAGTTCGAGACTCAATGGATACCTCCACTAAGGCCGGCATCAACCTCCACAAATAACATCGAAAGCCTCGAACGAGCAACAACCATGTGCTCCTTGCACAACCCTGTCTTTTGCACCATTTAGGTCATGCATTTCCAAAGTATGCATTAATATAGGGCCACATTACACGGCCGTGCATAGACACACTTGAGAATCCCATGCACAAGAGTACAGTGACATATGTCGAACATTTCTATTGATACTAACTTTTGTGTTCTTGTTTTGTGATATCCTTTTTCTCAAAAAAAAAAAAAAAAAAAAGAAGTGGGAGAGAGCTTGTTCCCAGTGTGTCTCGGCCAGCAGTGAGATTATTGCTGCCTTATCTGGTAGAGGACAAGCATTTGGCATGAACATGGCATCTACAACTATGATTTTCTCTTACCATGGTAGGAATGAAGAGCTGGAAGGTCCGCAACTTGAGTGATGCTTAACTACTTCATGTACCAGAGCATCCAAGGAGATATCTGCAAAAGGTAGTCCTGGAGGAGAAGACTCCTGCATATGGTGAGCTAAAGAGCATATGTGAAACTCAGCTTGGTGTAGTTACCCGATGTTGCTTGCCAAGGAATATAAAGCAATTCAATTCTCAGTATTTCCTGAACCAGTATGGAACAGTAGCACTGGTGAATGGTCTATGCCAATCAGCATGGTAATCTCTTAGAAACCGGCACGTGTCCAATATTCCTCTGAGTGTCAATATAGGGAAGTGAACGTGCATGAGCCCAAGCTCAGAAATGCACATTGTTAGTGACAAATGTTGCTTTGAAAAGAGGAGAGGGGATCCACCACTCAAAAGATCTCATCAGTGGACAATCAACATGGACATTCATCAACAAGGTTCCATCCCAAAGGCCGAGTGTACAACACGAAGAGGCAAACATCCATCAACCTTCGCCATGGTAAGTATCTTTACTCTGGAAACACCATAACCATGATAGTTTAGGAAACCTCTTCGTCAGCATACCCTTGAGCACTTAGCTCAAGACCCGCAATTTTTGCACCATACTTCTTCCAATGCATTTTCCAAGTAAGCATGCGTAGGGCTACATTACAAGGCCGTGCACAAGGCACATACTTTTTTCAACCCAGGCACGAACACACTTACCCATTATTCATTATGGGTTATGAGTAGTTGGCATGAATGCTCTCAACATCATCTTTAAAAGAGCTAGCAGACATCATGGGAACAACATCCATATCTCGGAAGCCAATTGAAGCCAGTAGTTGCTCCAAATCACTCTTGACAACCTCTTCTGAGCAACTTGCAGTTTTGAAAGCTCACAACGACACATTCTTGCTGGAATCCAAGGAACCAGCTCATACAACGGATGGACACCACCTCTCAAAGCACTACACAGAACAGCCCTTCCAACAAGGGTCTGTCAGGGACGACAGACTCGAGAGGGGGGGGAGTGTTGAAGCTCAAAGTCAAGGACAAAGCATGGAAGCACATCAAAAGGTGGACACACGAGGAAAGGGAGCAAGTAGGGAGCTCCAAGAAGTGTATGTCAAATTTTCAGAAGAATCCCCTACAAAAATAGTGATTTTCATCACTAGAAACCATTGTAAATACCATTATCTATTTTTAGTAACTCCATTTTGTTCAAGCCGAGGAGTCCTCGAGCTTGAGGAGTATTAGAAGTACCATCGTACCAATTTTCATAATTTTTAGACTTCGTTTGAGCCCTCAAATAAGCCCTGGAACCTAATTTTTAACTAGGCCGGACACTAGGTCTGGACAGGGCCAAAACTAGTCAAAAAACTATAAAAAGAGCTAGAGAGCTCATTTTTGGGGTTAGCTTGTTAGAGAATAGAACTTTTGTAAGAGAACTCTTTTGCAATCTAAGCTTTCCATTGTTCCTCTCTTTGATCTTACTTTGTGCGCGTGTGTGTGTATGTGTGTGCATGTTTGTGTGCTTTCACTCACGCACTTGTGCCTTCACTTACTCGTGGTCTTCATACCGATCCTCACGTCTCCACGGATTGACAAGTAAAGGAGGTGGTGCTTACGCTTGAGCTACAGCCCCACAAAGAGGAGGAGAATAATCAGTTGAGGATGGAGATTGAGGTATTAAAGCTCCAAAAGGAGGAGGAAGCCCAAGCAGAGGAATTGGCTCAGTTGTGATAGGAGTTGCTAGAACTCAAGGGGGGTGGCATCAAGAGTGGACTTTGGTGTACCATGTGTAGCAAGCAAGGTCATATAGTAAGTGAATGTCCTCTGTTAAGTGTGACTTGCCAACTATGCAGGAAAGCTGTCCATGAGGCCCAGGAATGCCAATCAAGAGGAATGACTGCAAAAACATATTGGACCCAAGGAGGACCCCTACCACCAGCAAACGTGATGGCGGCTACACCCAATCAAGGTAACAATTACAACCTAGACACAGGAATAACTTTGGAAATGGGCCTAGGAGGCCAATCATTTGTTTCAGATGTGGAGAATGTGGGCATTATCAAAGTAGGTGCACTCTACTAGAAAATGCCCCTCCTTGTAGGAATTGCCCAGAGGCTAGAGACCACTATACTAATTGTTGTCCTAAGAACCAAGCATCTTCATCTGGGCCCCACATTCAAATGATTTTTGTGTGCAACGAAGAAATGATAGAGCAAGCCAGGGTGCCATACCATCCACCAGGGTGGTGCAGTTAGAAGAAATTGAATCTTTTACAGTGCAGACAAGAAGCAAGGGGAAGGCTCAAGTGGAAATAGGCCAAGAATCTTTGATTAATGGATTGAACAAAGACAAAGTTGCATATGAAGACATTGGATATGCATTCAACAGGGCTCACGAGGAGTTTGATAAGTCAAATGGAGCCCATGCTCTTAAGGAATCAGAAGCTTCGAGACTACTCAAGTCCATGAAAAAGGAGGTTAGTATTTTTTATTTAATAAAGATGGATGGGAAGTTCAAGTCAGAACTCTTGCAGATAATTGATGAAATGTCCACAACAATTTTAGAGGCAAAGGTTGCTATTATACCTAAAGATAAAGGTATAGGGGAAGCACCCCTCACAGATTATGAGAGCCCTCGGCTAACAGTCTCTATCAAAGGTCATGAGTTTCAAGGAGTTATTGTGGATGGTGGTTTTGGCATTAACTTGATGCCTGAATATACCATGAAAAAGATTGGACTATACCCTTCAAGACCTACCAACTTCACTATAACACTGGTAGACCAAAGCATAGTAAAGCCTATGGGAGTGGTCCCTGGAGTCCCATTCAAGATACAAGGTACCATCTTTAACTTGGATTTTGTTGTTTTAATGCTACCACAGGTAGAAGGAAGTTTACCCCTATTAATTGGGAGACCTTGGTTAAGGCATGGCAATGTGCTGCATGACTAGGGCAAGGACACAATGTGGGTAAAGCAAGAGGGAAAAGATTTGCAGCATATAATTTTAGAAGAAGGACCAGACAATCAAAGACATACCAGCATGATGCAGACAATTGGTATTTGTATGGAAGAAGGATTGTTCGACAACCCAGAAGCAGATCTATTTGAAGGAGCAAATTTATATGAAGATGAAAACATGTTGGATTGGCACCATGCAGAAGACCCATCTTCTTGCTATGGAATTTTTCCAAACTCAAGTAGAGAGGAAGCATATGAAGAAAGGAGAACATCATTCAGGTTACTGACTCGAGTGAGACAGTCTCAGTCAAAGGCCATAGAAGAGAGAAGAAAAGAAAAGCCCTTAAGTGCAGCACTGATGAAGCTACTTCAAATCCTATATCAAGGGCTAGTTTGTTATGGACACTGGTATGGATATCATCTATTATGTCAATTTTTATGATAGTAAATGCAGGTCTTTACATGGATGTGAAAGGAGTACCTGCAAGTCTTTGGAAACAGAAGGTATTGGATAAAGAAGCAGGAATAGTAAAAATGAAATTTTGCAAATTAAGTCATCAAGTAGCTGAAACAAAGATACAAAAGATGCAGTATGGAGGAGATAATATTTTACTACAGGATTTAGGGGGGCCCTATCAAATCATCATTACGCCCAAAATAAAGAAAAAACAAATGAAGTGCAGTACAATTGGAGATTATGGAGGAGTTTCTCTAAGTCAACATATCAAGATCAAGGCTCAAGGCCTATCATCAACACAACTGAAGAATCATGGAACACCTAGAACTTGCAAAATTTGTCCTGGTTGTACATAGCCTTCTCATGTCATTTTTGTTTAAGTTTTAGTTGCTTTTATCCATTTTCATGCTTGTTCTTTGCATTCTTAGCAAATTTAGCAACCCTTTCATAGTCCTTGGCATAAGTACAATGTTTGGAATTTTTCTGGGAGTTTTTCAAGCAATTTTTGGACTTTTCTGGAGGAATAAAGGATACTCTCTGTGGTTTTGAGTGAAAAAATTGGCCTAGACCTGTAAGGAATTTTTTGCGAATTTTTTCAGAATTTTTTTGGATTTTCTTGGGTTTTTTTGTATTTTTTTGGATGTTTTCTGTATTTTTCTCTAATTTGGGATATTTTCAAAAAAACAAACAAAAAATAAAAAAAGCCCCCCCTAGGATTTTTTTCAGAAACCCCCCCCCCCCCCTCTCTCTCTCTCTCTCTCTCTCTCTCCCCTTCTCCCTCTCCCCCTCTCTCTCTCTCTCTCTCTCTCTCTCCCCCTGCCCCCCCTCGAATTTTTTCATTTTTATTTATTTTATTGTTTAAATTTTTATTTTATTATTATTATTATTTATTTATTTATATTTATTATTTTTTTATTTATTTTGCTTTATTTTTTTATGACCCACTTCGTGCGTTCATAATATATATATATATATATATATATATATATATATATATATATATATATATATAAAGGGAAATCTTATTTTCTTTATTATTTTCATATTTCAAAACATAATTTTTTTTTCTTTTTCATGGTCCGCTACTTTTAGCTTTGGATTGCGCTTCGGATGGCCATTTCTAATAAACTTGGGGTCATTTTCATATATTTTGGCACCTCCGGATTCAA